>JAGTJM010000058.1:0-214519 GCA_020747015.1 Pyrenochaeta sp. MPI-SDFR-AT-0127 | reverse complement strand
TCAAAATGTATTACAGACATCAAACAGTGCTGTGCATCGTCGATATGAGAAAATGGGTATCATTACGAATTACGTCTAAGTCATGATCTGAATGCTCGTTCTATGTGGTGTCGATAGCCTACCGAGCCTTTCGCGTGTACTCTCCACCTTCTTATGCTACAGTGATTGCAGCAACAAGTGCATCCATAGCACTTGAATGTGTACTTGCATTTGCAGGACTTACAAACGGCCCTGCCCAGTTGATACTAAAAGCATTCCCCATCGCCTCGTCCCTGTCGTTCAACCAAATGCTGTTGGCATTCGCTTGAATGGCCCCAACATAATCATCGTCCGGGGCAGCAGCATGTAAAATCTGCAAGTTTCGCATGAATATGCCTTTGAATTGCGAGCCATCACCGCCACAACCCGGCTCGCAGACATCGTGGATGACGCCATTAGCATCGGAGAGTTCGGTGATTGCCGCTTTGGCAATAAGAGATGCAAGCTCCAGGTACGTTTCGTTTGGGCTGGCTTTATTCAGTTCAACAAGCCCACCGAGAATAACACCCTGGTTATACGACCACGTTGTCTGTCCGTTATTCTCACAGCTTTCTGTTAACCCGTCGTTGATCGTGCCGCGCTCATTGATCATCCCGCTCTCCAGAAACCAGCTTAGTGTGCGCTGTGCCCATTCCACATACACCTTCTTCCGCTCTGCGTTTACGCGGTTTGCGAGGTGTGCGGCAGTGGAGAGGAAGAGCTCGTTGGCGATTGCGTTCATGTAGTCCTTCTTCCAACTCCAGAATATGCCGCCGTTGCCGCATCGCGTTGGCCACGCTTTTGTTACGGCGGCGAAGATGCCTTCTGCGAGAGTGAGGTACTGTGAATTTTGGGTGACGTCGTAAGCATTTATCCAGCCCAGTGCCCACCAGAGGTCATCATCGTAGAAGCCGTCCAGCCAGTCTGCGGGATTGGGTGTAGCCGCAAGTGTGACTTGGCTGCCTTCTTTGGAGGAGGCGTAGATTGGTAGAGTGGTAATATCGATGTACGAACTGTCCGATTTGCGCCAGTCGGTGGGGAATCTTGTGAATGGTTCGTGGGTTGAGACGTCCAAGTATTTCATGTATCCTGTCCCAGTCTGATTGTACAGCTCAAACGTAACGTTTCCAATATCAACAACTTTTCTCGTTAACGTCTGGTCCTCAACGCCTGGCTGCGGATTGCTACTTGGTGCCTGCATGACTGTATTTGCAAAGACCCTGGTTGCCAAGTTCTGCAAGACTTTGAGGTCTGGTTCGGCTTTTGCAAAGTCTCCAAGCATCGTTATGATATTGGCGCTGTTCCACCATCCTGCTGTATCCCAGAGTCCGGTGCCGGCATTGTACCATATCTGCAGTGTGGAAAGAGCGTACTCTGCACGTTTTGTTGGGTCGGTAACTGTATCGTACACGCTAACAGCGCGGGCATTAGATGTGGGCAAAGTGAGGAGCATAAGAGAAACAAGCGATTGTAGGGATATAGTTGGAAACATTATGCTTGAATAGTAATAGAATAGCGATGTTTGTTATGACCATGGAGCGAGTTTGAAGCGAAGGAAACACAAATGCAAATGCGTTCTGAAATCATAAAAGTACAGAAGATCAAAGCCATGCTGCGACATGCTTCGAGATGTATCTGCTTCACCGCAGTCTCCACAATGGAAACCCTCGAGCTATTCGTACCTGCCCAACATCCGTTCATTTAGAACAGCACCCCTACTATACCAAGAGGCAACGACAAACGCATCCAAATGGAGCAAGAAGTGGATATAGGAGAAAGAGCATGGTCTTACCTAGGCGCTAAATTTAGAGGGACCTGTTCTCTGACGTGGTGTGGTTTCAGACTCGTCTGCTCGGCTTCGCTGATAGGCGGGGGCAAATAGGAGAATGGCGACTGTTCTGAAGGCACTAGATGATGCGCATATGCATGCGGGAGGATCCCGATGATTCGTAAGAGCGTGAAGCGCATTGCGCCTCGAGAAGAGCACCTGGCATAAGGCTTTGGAGGTTTTGTGAGGTGCGTGGTTGAATTGCAGCGATTATGCTAGAATGGTATGAAATTACATAGAGGGATGTAGCCTGTGCGCTTTAATGAGCAGACTTTCAAAGTTTCTCATGGGTTGTCTAATGTACTGTTCTGAAGTATCTCTTTGGAAAGGTGCAAACTACTGCCCCTCCGCCAAGACCTCGGATAGTTGGAAGCCTCAAGACACACATGTTGCGATTTCTCATTCTTCACATACTCTTCGTGCCTTTCTTCTTGAAATTTGTCACACGAGCTAGTGTCTGTCTCGAAAGTCTGCCAAATCATGAGATGTTCAAGGCTCGCACAATTGCAGCATCAATGGACATGGTAAGACTCGCATTGTTTTGTCAACGGCATCAGATGTGCAATGCGACTCCATAGCTTAGCGAAATCTATCGTGGTGAGAGTTTTCTGGGTGCTTGCCATGACTAGATGATGGCCATAATGCATACGTGCACATGGGCGACTGGAAAACCGACGTTCTGGGAGAAGTTGCGTCTGGGCGATTTTACTGCTGTCTTACACAGGCCCAGCCTTTCGGTACACTAATGGCAGATCCCTGAACAGCAGGGCAACTCTCATGGGCCTCGATGCTCTGCTCATGGTAGAAAGTCTCTGAGATCATCCGTTTCAGGCGATAAGAATTTCGTTTGCAAGGTCTTTCACCTCTTCCACCCAGCAATTGTCTGCACCCTCACCGGCCTCGTCTTTGAACTTCCAAATTGCTTCCAGCACACGTTTAGAGGTGTGCAGATAGCCCCAGAACATGAGGCTGTATAGATCGTCTAGTGTATTCATGATCCACTCCCGCTGTCCAGGGTCCTCAGACTCTGCACCAGCAAGGAACAAGGGCCAGCATATCGACTTGAAAAGTGCATCTCCAGGTTTCAGATAGGAAATGTGGTGAACAACGTCGTCGGCAAGAGCTGTTAGGCTAACGAGGGCAGTGCCGCTCGTTGGGTCGAGGAGTGGGTTCGTCGAAGGGAGGACACGAGCGAGGTAAATGCAAACTGCGGAGCGGTGGGCTGATGCTATGCGTATGCGCTGTTCGATGTCTTCGAAGGGAGACGCAGGTTCAAAGTCACAAGACCATGCGACAGGATCGAAAACGAGCGCGCGCTGCAACAAATTGCCCACTTGCTCTTGGATATTCATGTGAGTGGTGGGGCTGCACGGCACATCAGGTGAGTCTGGCAATGCGAAAGACTCCATCATGATGCGCAGTAAAGGACTGGGGCACGAGAGGTAATTATTCGTCTCTGCGTAGCGTAGAATGGGCTCCAGCTCAATGGTGTCCGGGATCATACTAGGAAGAGTAGTAAAGGTAAAGGTCGATCCGAGTATGTAGAAGACTAAGAAGTCGGACAGAATGGTCTGGCGTAGCCGGCTCATGGGCCGCTGCAAGTACGGCGGCTGGCCCAGGAGCTTGAAGAGCTTCAGAGCGCCGTCCATGTGGACTTTCCACTTGTCTCGTCCTGACTCGACCAGGGCATAGTTGACAAACAACAAAATCGTCACCAGTATGAGGTCGATGTTTGACTCGTTGACTGAAGCAACGTTTTGCGCCAGTAGTGATAGAGCTTGTTGTTTCGCGACCAGTGCGTCTCTATATGACGACTTCAGCGGCCCTCCGAACCGACTCACGGCTTGATAGTATGCCATGACGGTCGGACTGTGCTGGCCCTGGTAAGCCGACTGGCCCATTGGATTGCGCGAGATGTTGAACACGTGGAATGCAGAGTTTGCGATGATGACGTGGAGCAGCAGCGGATGTGCAGATGTTGCGGGTATCAGATCTCGGATAGGGTTCTGCCCTGGCATGTCGTATACCACCATGACTTCGCATAGCTGCGTCGCAAAATGGTACAGGTAGTAGCGTGAATTGCGGTCCAGGTCATTGACCAGCGGGTCCACCAACGGCCGGTGAACAGTCATTGCCATTTCTTCCTCATGCTGCATTGGCACGACTTCCACATCGTCGGTGGACTCTGTCGATGCCGAGGACGAGTCCTGGCTCTCGGTTTCCGGCGGTTGTTGAAGTGATTTGGTTTCATTCTCCCACACCAAGGCAGGTACCTCGTGACTCTTGGCTTCCTCTTCCGACGCCTGCGCCCTATCCTCATAACCCTTCCCCATCATCTTCCCACGACTCGCAACGCCGCGGTTCCACACAAACAGCTTTCCATATCCCAAGCATTCCGTGCCAGCTGACAAACATTTCTGGCAGCTTGGCATAGACCGGTCGCATCTCCAGCGTCGCTTCCTGCAGTTGTGGCAGGCCTTGGTCGGGAGGTTGAAGGGCAGCGAGCTCATTGGATGAGCGCCATGCGAGATGTGTCGATGTTTATCTGTATGGGGATTTGGCGGGGTGCGCCTGGAGATCAATTGATGTGGAGTTTGCTTCAGGTTATGGCGGGTGTCGCTGCATGCATGACTAACGCTTCAGAGATGGGTCTGGTGGGAGGTTCGCCGGCCGGATTTCGTCACAATCGTCAAATCGCGGCTACAGCGGGCGACGTCGGCCAAAAATGCAGTCCTCGGGTGCCAGCGACCATTCATGTCGTCCCATTCGCTGACAAAGACGACGGCTTTGTCACAGCCTGCACACATGGCTTGTATGCGCCACCCTTTGGCCTGGATCTTCACTGGATGCTCTACGCCCAATCGAGTAGCCAAGACACACGTCTCACAGAAGTGGACTCCATTGTGACGACCTTCAGTCCAAACGTCACTAGCCATGGCTGAGAGCAGATTTGTGTTTCCCTGGGGATTTCTCAGCACCTCCAAAAAATGCCATCCATCGCCCCCATTAGAAACATTGGCGGTCGTCACGGAGTCCGATCGCAAGTATATAGAAAGAGAAAGATTTCGTGAGAAACACTTGGTATTTCAATACATTACACTCGAGATACTCCCTCCTCTGAATCTCAACTCGCAGTAAGGCTTCTTTTTGATCAGAGAAGCTCGAGCATCCTTACGATTTCCTCCATTTTGCTCCAACTTCACCATGACGGACACAAATAGGGCCTCGCCCAGCGTTCCTTCCACGCCCAAAATGGAAGAGGAGTTCCCTCAATCAAGGGGTTCATATACTCCATCCGAGATCGAACGCTTAGGCCGCGAACGCCCTGAAGTCTTCACTTCAATATGGATGGAACTGGGCTTTTGCTTCGCTCTTCTAGGGTCCATGTTTGTTGCGGAGTACTTCATCTCTGGCTTCAACATCCTCCTACCAGATCTTACCGAGGCCTTGCACATACCCTCAAACGCACAAACATGGCCTGCAAGTGTGTTCTCGCTAGTCACCGGAGCATTCCTGTTACCCTTCGGTAGACTGGCAGACATGTTCGGCGGGTACTTGGTCTTCAATGTGGGACTTGTATGGTTTCTCGTCTGGTCCATTATCGCAGGCTTCAGCCAGAACTATGTCATGCTCATTGTCTGTCGGGCTTTGCAAGGCTTTGGCCCTGCGGCTTTCCTACCCTCGGGCATCATGTTGTTAGGCAGTATTGTAAGTACTCCTGAACCACTTTTTAAACAAAGATTAATTAGTATCGTAGTACCGGCCTGGACCCCGTAAAAACCTCGTCTTCAGTCTCTACGGCGCATTTGCCCCCGTAGGCTTCTTCACGGGCATCTTCTTCGCCGGTGTCGCTGCCCAATTCATCACTTGGGGATGGTTCTTTTTCATCGGTTCTATCATCCTCGCCATTGTGGGCGTTGTTGCACACTTTTGCATTCCAAATCGCGAAGAGGACCGACAAGGGAAGCATATCAAGATGGATTGGTGGGGCACGGCGACCGTTATCCCGGGCCTTGTTCTCATCGTTTTTGCCCTTACCGATGGTAGCCATGCTGTCAAAGGCTGGGCAACGCCTTATATTCCTGTCACATTCGTCATCGGTTGGCTCTTCCTGGGCGCCTTCGTATACATTGAAAACCGGGTCGCCGAGCAGCCACTTCTACCTGGCGATATGTTTTGTGTCAAGGGTATGAAGCCGCTAGCTCTAGCCCTCTTCTTTCAATATGGTACTTTTGGTATTTTCCTCTTCTACGCCAGTTTCTACATTGAGCAAGTCGTAGGTGCGGGACCTCTTCTTACTGCGGCCTGGTTTACACCAATGTGCGTCGGCGGACTCATTCTTGCAACCGTCGGCGGCCTGATCCTGCATCTCATGCCTGGTCGCATTCTCCTCCTCATTAGTGGTACTGCATACATCATGTGCGGCCTCCTCTTCGCCATTCTCCCTGTCGAGTTCAATTACTGGGCATACGTCTTTCCTTCCATGATCTGCGCCACATTGGGTATCGACATAACCTACAACGTTTCCAACATCTTCATCACAACCTCTATGCCCAAGGCTCGACAAGGTCTCGCTGGTGCCTTCGTCAACTCGCTTCTCTTCCTCGGTATTGCTGTGTTCTTGAGTTTCGCAGACTTGGCCGTCAGTGAGACTGAGGAGCGGGGCCAGAGGGGCAGCTACAAAGTAGCATTCTGGCTTGCAACATCACTGGCAAGTTCAGGACTGATTGTCATGTTCCTGGGAGTAAATATTGGAAAGGCGAGCAGTGACCTGACAGTTGAGGAGCGGGAGGAGTTGGAAAGGGAGTTGACAAGACGAGCGACGAATGAATAATGAATAGAGAATTGCATTAGAAGGGAAGGGAGAATAATATTTGAAAGACAGAAATCGGCGTTTTCAGGTTACATAGGGAGATATGATACCCATAGCATAATTTCACTCATCTGTAAGACTTCGTGTAATTTTGATCACATCTAGTGGTGCATTTCAGGGCCCCGATAGACAAGGTTCTTTTGCCAAATCATTTATGAATGTTATACCACTCATTTCATCATCTACTTAGTAATTACCTCCCCATCGCTGCGGCTCGCCCTTCACTGTTCCTCACCTCACTACCCCCTCACTATTTTCTGCCTTGATAGTCTCATCCGGATCACTCTGCTCCTCACTCACCATTTGAACCCCCAACTTCGCCGGCGCCTCGTGTTTATACTTTCTCGACCGCCACTTCCCTTTTCCCCTTTCCCGCGGCAGGCCCTGCAACATATTGATGTCGTCGCGGATAAGCGTGTTGCGTACTTCCTGCTCGTTGCCGCTGCTAGGGATGTTGCGATGCCGGCAGAGTGCGGCGAGCTGGTAGTACCCTATTTCTGCGTAGGAGGGTTGGCCGGGGAGAGGAGGGAGGGGAGGAACGATGCGTTTCTTTCTGCATCGAGATGAAGCGGATGACAGGGAAGAGGAAGATGAGGATGAGATCATGATTGCGGTTAGGGAAGTAGCGCCTGTGGATTCTGGGAAAGTGGGATTGGTAAAGATGCTAGTGCTTGGTGGTGCCTGAGAGCTGGTTTGGATAGAGGGCTTGCGTTTCTTTGGTGAGGTCTCTGTTCTGATATGGGCAGATTGGTGTTCATCTGTAGACTGCTCGACGTTTGACTTTTTCCTTGCTGGAGATTGTTGAGAGGAAGTTCCTGAAGAACTATCGGCTGTCACGGTGTTATCACCACTTGATTCATCGTTCCGACTCATCGAGTAATCGCCCATTTGCTTCTCCAATAGTGTACTTGACTCGTTCGAACTGGCGGCTGATAACGTTTCGTCCTCCTGAGACAATATCGATGGGGAGTAGCCGTATCGGCCATCGATAGGTCGGCCATTTTCATCGACCTTACCCGCCCGAAAGTCCCTCAGGAGCTTCAACATCGCATCGTCTCTAGCCTTTTGACGCTGAAGCGCCACCTCCAATGTCGGCATCTCATCGTGGTCCTGGCCCGTGTAGTTTGGATTCTTCGCAAGGTACCCTCGTGTGTAATTTACTGTCACTTCATTGAGATTGCGACGAGACTTTGAGAGTTCTGCTACCATTTGTTTGTCGATCTGACCTTTCTCGCGCATACACTTCGCATGCGCTGCCAGCATTACATCTTCAGTCGCGGCGTGGTTGTCGCCATATACCGAACGGGTGTCACGGTTTTCGGCGTCTTGGGGAAGTATGAGAGCCTCAGTAGTGAGTTTAATATTCTTCTTCCAAGGCATGGTTATCTGTGACTTCGGTAATGCCGTTGTGTTTAAGTAGGATACGCGTTGAGAATGACTGGAGAATTTTGACTCCTCCAAATGCTGAACGAAGAGATGTTCAACTTGAGCTTGCAAAACTTAAATAATGGTGCAGGATTGATAGTCGCATTTGGAAGAATCGTGTAGATGGTTGCGCAAATTCGGCAAGTGAATTGGGAATGAACTTGCGGAGCATTGACTAGAGAGTGACAATGATGCACCAAGGTGAAAATGGAGAGTAAGTAGCTGGAGTATGTCGAAGAACATATTTAGTGAAAGTGAACAATTTCCTCGCGCTTGTGCAGGGCAAACTTTGTTCTTGAAGCACTTCTGTCGCACAAGAATATCAGAAGTTGTAGAGAATGTTGCTGGTAGCTTAGTGAATGTCTATACTGCTGATTCCAACCTATCAGAGAATTGTTTACAGAAACTCAGACTGGTCGTCTAGGTCGCACAGACTTGCTGGTGGCGTGCATGCATAGTCAGAATGCAAGTCATCGTTTTGATCACAGGCGCCATGTACTTGGCTAATGCACCATGCATTGACTGTGTTTGTCTAACTCAAGCACATCAAATCACTACGCAATTCTCTTTGACCAAACATTAGCTGCAGTATTTCTGAGTGCAGGGTAGATACATCCTTTGAAAGGTCGCGTCTATCGTTGGCATCTTTTAGAATATACAATACTTGTCAAATTCTACAGTGGAGATTTGAACTTCCAATATGCTGATATCAAAGGAAAACAATGTTGAGCCCGCGAGAGAGCCAGGAAGTTTAATAGTCAATGTGTACGATTAATCTATTTTAAAAAATCTCCACCAGTTTTTGCAAATATCTCATCATAATAGCTCTGGAAAGCTAGCCAGCCTTTCTCAGGGGTGCCTACCTGCGAATATGTCTCCGCTGCTTCAGCATCCGGGATGATCTTCGGCTTGTGTCCACTACCTGCTGCTGCAGCATCGACAAGGAGCTGGGCTTGACATGTTTTGTCGAGCGAAAGGAACCAGAAAGCTGCTTCGTCGACGGACTGACCTACTGTAAGGATACCATGGTTCTGTAGGATAGCCGCTTTGCCGTTACCTAGAGGCATCGTATTAGCCATGCTTTTCTCCTGCGCAAGGTTTCTGAAGTTATCATACCTAGCGCATCTGCTATCCTCTCACCCTCTTCACTGGCCAGCACCACTCCTCCAAACTGTTTGTACACACCATGGTTCTTGTAGAAACGTATACTATCTTGTGTAATCATGTCCAATTCTCTGCCAAACGCACTGAATGCCTTGCCAAACACACTATGCGCATGACACGCGGCATGTACATCTGGTCTCCTCTTATGCACTGCCGAGTGGATTGCGAACGCCGCTGCATTAATTGGCTGGTCGCCCTCCACCACCTCGCCCTGCTCATTTACCAGTATCAAATCACTCACTCGTATGAGGGAAAAGTGTGTGGAGAGCGGGTTCAGCCAGAAGTGGTCTGTGAGGATGGGGTCGCGCACGCTTATATGGCCGGCGACACCTTCATCAAAGCCGCGCGACGCAAAGATGCGGTATGCGGCTGCGAGATGCTGTTTGCGGTACAGACGCTCGTCTTCGAGGGAGTTGAAGGTAGGATATTTTCGTACTTTCAACGCTTTGCCCGACGTGGTGCGGCCCATGGCAGCGACGGCGCGGTTATCATTTGATTCGGCATGGTCGACGCGCAGACCTGCGGCAACGGACGCTTGGTGGGGGTTGGAGGTTGTCGCAAGGGCGCGCGTGAGGGATTGACGCAGGCATTGTGGGCGTGAAGGGCGTGAAGTTGCGGTACGAGGCACCTGACGTGACAGGACACGTACTGTAGACATTGTGAGTGCTGAATGTTAGCGATTCATGTTAATTCGTGAGCTTGATCTCTTGATATGCCGAAGCACGACAGCTTCCCCGCAACGGCGTCCCGGATATATTTCCGGCGGGAATACGGAGAGTCGCATGCATATCATGACACTCGAATGAATAGCATGCAACAGATGCCGAGGTTTCTATAGGCGGTGGCAAACAAGGAGCAAGATGTGGCAGGTAAAGGGTGGTTGCTGTGGGTAATGTATCGATGACGTAAGGCTCAAACACCTGACACCGCGTCAACACGCGTTACACTTCAACTTGATAACCTCACCACGGTGTTATGTAGAAAATGCTGGCAGATGTGTCTTATAATTGAATTCATTTGCTACTAGTAGCAGTAGATGCTAAGCTGCAATCAGTCAAGCAGTCAATCAAGCACGAAGATCCGACAAAGCACATCACAATCAGAGCATTGGAGACTAATGCTTTTAAAAAAAAAAGTCATACATTACAAGTTAAGCACTCATGACGAAAACTACCAGGAGCGAGTGTTGCCATCTATGCGTCCAAAGATGCTATCAAGAAAGAGAAAAACAATGGCTATGAAAAGTAGCGAGTGAATGACTCGTCAAGAGCTCCACAAACTCCGCCTTCACAGGGAACAATTTCACATGCACCAACCACCCATCGTCTACCTTTCACCCATCATTCCCTGCATGCAACCATGCAGTCATCCCTGTCGTAACCGTCTAGTAGTAGAACGGGTTGTTGGGGTCAGTGAGATCGAAGATGACGGCGCTGTGAGGCCAGCCGCCACCACGCTCGGGGAACTCAGACAGGAAATTGATGCTGCGGTTGAAGCTCAAGCTGCCATCCTCGTTGATGTCAATCCACTGGGCCTTGAAGTCAGCAGGGGTGTTGACAATGCTGATATCGCCAGCCTGCACGAAGTAGTCGGTAACGAGGAGGTTCTTCTTATCGGGAGAGACCTTGACATAATGGGGCCCGACTATGCCTTGGTTCTCATCGGGGTTGTCGAGACGCTTGACGTTGTTGAGGTCAGAGATATCGAGGGCAGCGACGTGGTTACCGAGGGTGAGCGTGAAGTAGGCGAACCTGCCGTCGTCGGTGATGTCGGAGTAGATGGCCAAGTTCTCGCGGGCGCGCGGGCCGAGATCGTAGAGGAGCTCAGCGACACCCTGCTTGCCCTGGGCGTTCTTGCGGAAGGGGTAGATGATCCAGACCTGGCCGGGGCCGACAGCAGTAGCGATAGCAGCGCTCTCCTTGTTACCAGGAATGAACTTGACGTCTTGGATACCGGCACCGTCGGGGATGGTGATGGTGCTGATGATCTTGCGAGAGCTCAACTCCCAAAGGCGGAGAGTGTTGGCCTTCTGAATACCGTTGATGGACGCAGGCTTGAGAATGGTGACCGGGACGACGAAGTCGGAGGTCAAGATGAGGTTGTTCTCAAAGTCGATGGACAGACCGTGAGGGCTGAATTGCTCGCCAAGGATGTTGAGGGTGGACTCAACATCTTCGGGCCACTCGTGGATAATGTTGAACTCGGCATCAGTCTCAACGAGACGGCCCGGGGAAGAACCGACAGCTGAGCCCATATAGGTGATGAAGAAGCCGCCATCAGGCTTAGCGCGGATCTCATCCGTGATGGATGAGAGAAGAGCGCGGTTGCTCTTCTTGAACTTTGGCGAGTAGGGGTTGCTGGTGTCAAAGTAGTAGGCAGTATCCTGTGTGGCGTGAGTATGTATTGTATCTAATTGTAGACGACGAGGTCTGGAAGGTACTTACCTGAGTCTTCAACAGAGACAACAGACCACCACCGACCAAGGTCTTTCCGTCCAGAGAGGGACCAAGATGATGGGGCGAGTTACCACTCGATGGGACATCAGTGATGGCGATCAAGGTACCGAAGGTATCATCGTCAAGGGAGTACGTAGCGAGGAAATCCTTGTGCTTGTTGTCACCAGCAGCAGTCCAGAAGTAGCCGATCTTCTTGGGCTTGATGCTAGTGTTGACCGTATGAGGCGGGCTAGCAAGGGGAGGAGTCGGGATCTGAAGAATGGGCAAAGGAGGAGCGTTCTCTGCCAAAGGCTCAGTGACGCCTGGGATGGCAGGAATTAGAGGAGGCAGCGAAAGAGCGCTGACAGAGCCGGCGAAGAGCGCCGAGAAAAGTGCGGTAGAGTGCATAGTGAACAAATTAAAATATTATTCTGCCGATGAAGGAAAGACTGTGGAGCTGTTGAGAGGCTTTGAGCAGGTTGTGAGCTGGTTTCTTTATCGCGGATCCGGCAGTCCTTCTTATAGTTCGTTGACCTCCATCATGTCCAGACCAGCCCGCCTTTCATTTCTTGCAACTCGACCTTAATTGTCACCATCACCTCCCCACGCTCACCATAGTCGACCATCCTCATCTCTGACATCGCTGGCGTTGATGGTATCATTCAGCCTGCGGTTGACGACGATTATCGAATGCAGTCCCATTACACAAGTAGATCGACAGGGACGTAGACACCTGGAGAATCCAGCAGTCGGATGAAGGTCATGCCAAGTCATCTTAAGCTCTGAGAGCTTAGTCGGGAGCTTAGTGAACAGGCCTTAGGGTTACTAAGAGCATGGAGATCATCGGTCAAAGTTATTTCGAAACCTTGCCAGCACGGCATATAGCGTTAGCGCAGTGAAAAGACTGCCTTTTACGTCTTTACAAACGCTATTTCGAGCACAGCGCCTCGATGTGACTTGCTTTTTTCTTCAAATGAAGAACATTTTCGGAGCCTTTAGATGTCGTGCTCAGACCAAAGGAGTAGTTGATATGCAGAATCGGAGCTTATGAGGCTGAGTCGATCGAAATCTTGGTTGGATATTTGGAGGTGGCGCAGAAGACCTTGCACGACTCGCTGCTCCTGATGAAACCGGCAGGGAAAAAGAAACCAGAAAGACTATACTGTTGTCACGGCGAGGTTGAGATCCGATGCGCAACATCGTACGCTAAGGCACACACCCAGGTGAAGAAGCGGCAACAGGTATGAACATGTGCAGTACACTTCGCCGAGCATCAACTGTACGCAGCATGGAAAACTCTGGGATATTAGACGGTATGTTGGTTTCCAATATTGCTTTAGATACACCATGAGCCGCATGCGGGAGCGTTGATAGATCTGCGCCTGCAGATGGGGAATTTGACTGGAGATCATTTGCCTGACTCTGCAGCATCCATGTCCATTTCTTGCAAATCTCCCATGCATGTAAAAGGGATTGAACGCGTTCCTGGACCCATCTGGGGATTCTGGGGTTGGGCAATTCGATCCGCGAATTCCGTCATCGGTAGTCCAGTCCTAGCGCACCCGCTTGGAGAGCAGATCTGCATCATCAACACCACAACGCCAAGTATCGCGACATTGTATTCATTGTTTACGAACGTGGGACTCTTTTCGGATCTTACTCTCGCCGTCCTCTACGGGGCCGAACATCATCATCTTATTTTCCGACAACCCGGGCTGAGGACCTGCCAGTAAAAGGGGCCGGGGCTTTGGTCCGAGGTTTCATTGCAAGAACGGCGATAATCTGCAGTGCAGTGTGATCATTTGAGCGATTGACTTGTGTGCTTCTGTATTCAGATGTCGCCTTTTGTCTTTCTAGGCGTGTACGAGGCGGGAAATGAGAGGTTTTGTTATTGGTTGGGTAGTAGTTAGCCTTCCAGAATGTACAAAAGGCAGTTGTTCAGACCATAGCATAAACAAGAGAAGTTCTGCGGCTCAACTCTCAGTCACTCCTTTTGATCGTCGTCCATCATGAAGTTACAGATTCTGACCGCCAGCGTTCTATTCGCGTCGTCGTCCATTGCTGGTGTGGTCAAACGCGAGGCCCAATTTGCCCAAGGACAGCCTATCGATGGCAAAGGCAAGGGCGCTCCCATTCTAGGTACGCCAAAGTCTACTTCAAATCTTGCCATTGATACTGACCACATAATACAGGCGGCACCGACCGTGATATTGACAGGGCCAACCCAGCAAACCTTGGGCAACAGAGCACCGACTCTGGTACCGTACCCAACTTGAAGTGGCGCTTCGGCGACTCCAAGACCAAGATTTTCCCTGGTGGTTGGGTCCGAGAGCAGGTCGATAATGACCTCCCAGCAAGTCATGATATTGCAGCTGCTCAACAGCATCTGAAGAAGGGCGCCATTCGTGAGCTGCATTGGCATCGCGTGGTAAGTTGACAACGTTGTGCTGATTATGTGCTGTCGCTGATTGAATAGGCTGAATGGGGTCAAGTTCTTTTCGGTCGCGTCCTTGTCTCTGCTGTAGATGAGAAGGGTCGTTATCAGACTACCGAACTTGGCTTCGGTGATATCTGGTATTTCCCCAAGGGTCAAGCCCATACCGTTCAGGGACTGGATGATGAGAACGAATATCTTCTCGCCTTCGATGATGGAGATTTTGACAGAGCCGGGTTAGTAGAAATGATTGTTCGTAGTCAACTCACTAACGACCTGCAGCACTACCTTCAACCTCGATGACTGGCTTGCGAAGACTCCCAAATCTATCATCGCGAAAAGTTTCGGCCTGCCGGAGTCGGTGTTCGACAAACTCCCAGAAAGGAATCCATACATCCTCAACAGTACGACTGGCGAGGGTTCCAAGTTCAGGACCATCACTGGCGGTGCAGGCGAATTGACTGGAGATGCCTCGTACGTTTACCGAACCTTCCAGCATGCTCCTGAAGCTGCGCCTGGTGGTGCTGGCCAATGGTGGAAGATTGATTCGACCAACTTCCCCATTGCGAAGACCATTGCCTCAACGTATGTTGTTATTGAGTCGAAAGGTGTGAGGGAGTTGCACTGGCATCCCACTGTGAGTGAACACAATTATCTTATCATTTCTTGACTGACACACATTAAGTCTGAGGAATGGCTCTACTTCCATGAAGGTGAGGCTCAGGCAACTGTTTTCACCGGAAACAGCAACTCGCGTACCTTCAACTTCAAATCTGGTGACACTGCTGTTTTCCCTGACAACTCTGGTACGTACCCAACACGCCGTAGATCCTACGAATAACTGACCAACTCTTGACAGGCCATTACATTGAGAATACCTCGGCAACACAGAACTTGACCTTTATCGAAATCTACAAGTCTGCTCGTGTCGCCGATGTATCCCTCACGCAGTGGTTGGCTCTCACACCTGCCGACATTGTCGCCGATGTTCTCAAGATCCCTATCGATATTGTCCAGGGCTTGAAGACGGAGAAGCAGGTCATCGTTCATGGCAACCGTAAGTACTAAAGCTTCTGTGGAACGATTTCAACTAGGGCGAGCTTAGATGGAAGCATAAATGGCCCTTCGTGATGTCAGGGTCTATCAATAGCTTTGAGTTCTGTTAGTGTAGTCGTAATGGTAATACTTGTTGTTGAGTTGAGGTGTCTTCTTGCTTCAATAGTTTCGTCTTACACGATGTTATACTGTAATGATATGCGGCAAGTTGAAGATGGGTCACTTCCATCTGCTCTAGTCATAATACCAGTCTTGACCTACATTAGATGTACATAGGGGGCGAACTAATGAAAGGACGAGGGAGAGCGGTTGTGAAACGCAATACTTTAGCGGAACCCTTCCGCAGACAAAGCGAGACCCAACTTTTCTGATCAGGCTCTGCACGTTGGTACCGACCTAGGGTGCAAAAGTATGGTTGAACCCGGTGTAGTTCCGCGATGGAAATTTTTCCATTGCATTCACAACGTCCCTGTGGCGATGGGTGGTAGAGATTCTCAACGTATACATTGCGAAGTCAGGCAACGATCGCCTGTCAAATGCTGTCAACATGGCACCCTGCATAGGCGTACAGGGCAGAGCCTGGTATCGGTATCCTGACACGTGCGAGGACGAAGAGCCAGGAATTCGGTTCGTTGGAGACGGGGAAGATGGCGGCTGCATCCGTTCGGGCCTAGTGCGATTGGCAAATTATTCAGCCCATGCACGCCCCTGTGCCGGCGGCTTGCGCGGCATGGCAAATGGATGAGCCGTGCAACACGGTATTTGCCGTAAATGTCGACTTTGCCAGAGAGTGAGATGGAATTGGATAGATATGGGTTGCTGTTCGAGGGCAGGCAGTGCAACCCAGGTGCCTGGGAACAAATAGTGGGAGGCTAGCGGAACTCTCGGATACATCTGACAGCCGTATCTGCGAAACTTTATCAGTGTGTCAAACGCCTCCTCTCATGGGCAGACGAGATGCCTTCATTCTATAAGGTTTCCCCACGAGCGAGCCGATGCATCTCGCCGACGCCCGACCGATAGCCACCCAGGGGAGTGGTAGAGCTATCAGCAACGCGCAGCGCTTTTCTCTCAACCACTCACTGCCGTCTTGGTTGCTGGGATTCTGCTATCTGTTGCAGGCGGCCAGCACCCATCTGGCAGGCAGCTCGCTTTGGCCGAACGGTCCACTAATTCTTCCGTGCATCTCGAGAGATCCGTTCGCGCTGCCGTCCAGTCCGTGAAATTGAGTGGCCAAGGGAAGGAAGACAAAGAAGCACGGCGCAGCGACAGCGACTTACTTGGTGAACGACCTCCTGCTACTCGCACTCCACTTGCTCTGTCCTCTCCACGATACCGGAGCATTCGCCGTCGACGCCGCCAGCCGTTGAGAGGCCCGATCCGCTACGTGCCATCACAGTGCGCGCACTAACTTCAATTGCGTATCGTCACATCTGAGTCCGCGGAAGCCCAGGAACCGCAACCAAGATGCAACTCGACGAAAAGGCCGTTGCGGAGACGACAGCAAAGGATAGCGGAAGCAGCGACCATGAAACGCTGGAGCCGCTTGCGACAAAGCAGACTTACACCCATAAACTTGACTTGCGACTGATTCCGATTTTGGGATGCACCTACACCATCTTGTTCCTCGACCGGACAAATAGTGAGTCGTGAACTCCACATTTCAGCAACAGCCTGAATGTGAACTAAAACTGCACAGTCGCCAATGCCAGAATCGAGGGTCTCGAGAAGAGCCTCAACATGCCATCCAATGGCTACAACACTGCGCTCTGGATCTTCTACATTCCATTCGTACTTGTCGAGGTACCCAGCAACATGATCATGAGCATGCCGCGTGTGCGCCCAAACATCTTCTTGGGCTGTAACATGTTCATCCTTGGCATTGTTTCCATGTGTCAAGGCCTCACAGCGTCGTATGGTGGTCTTCTTAGTTTGCGATTTTTGATGGGTATCTTTGAGGCGACATTGCCTGCGGGTGAGTACAATCAACCCAGTTTGAGAATTCCTGCAGGGACTGATGAAGACTCCAGGTGCTGCGTTACTAGTTGCTGAGTATTACACCCGGCAACAGGCATCTCTCCGATTTGCCATGTTTTTCACCTTTGGCATCCTCGGTCCTTGTATTAGTGGTCTCCTAGCGTACGGAATTCGCAACATGCACGGCGTCCAAGGGAAGGAAGGCTGGAGATGGATCTTCATCCTCGAAGGCATTTTGACTTTGGCCATCTCATTCTTAGTTTTCCTCCTAGTCCCCGACTTTCCTGAAAGGACCAAGATTCTCACACCGGAGGAGAAGGAGCATTTACTCGAAACGCTGCGTCGCGACAAGGGTGATCAGAAGCTTGATCTTAAGAGCGTCAACTGGCTCAAGACAATTGGTGACTACAAGATCTGGTTCCCGTAAGTCTTATGCTGCTTACACACGGTCGCATGATACTAACACCTGTCAGCACGCTCATGTTCTTTTGCTGCGATATGACCGCGGCCTCCATGTCTTCCTTCATCCCTACAATCCTCACTGAGTTGGGATGGAAGCAAGCCCGAGCCCAGGCAATGTCCATCCCCATCTGGGTCACTGGTATTCTCTTTCAGTTCACTAGTGCCTTCATCTCCGGGCGCACAGGCTGGCGCTTCCCCTTTATTCTCTTTGGCATTACCATCGTCCTCATAGGCTGGGTCATCAACATTGTCTACTCAGAAGGCTACGGCGTCACTGCTGCAGTGCGATACTTTAGCTTGTTCTGCATGAGCGCGGGAACCTTTGTTCAAATGACGATGACAACGTCATGGTTGACCAACAATCTCCGTGGAAGACCGAGCATCGCTGTTGGCACAGCGATTATCCTGGGTATTGGAAATTGCGCAAACTTTGTGGCGAGCAATGTCTTCATCAAGACTGAAGCTCCTCTTTACCCCACCGCTTTCAGAACTGGTCTAGGCTTGACTGCGGCGGGAGCAATCTTCTGTTTGATCTATCTCGCGTTACTATGGAAACACAACCAGAAGCTGGAAAAGAAGAGAGCAGAGCTTGGTGGAGAGGACACCCACAAAGATTTCAAATACCAATACTAATAGCATGTGTGCCTCTTCGGTCCTAGAAAGATTCGTACCTCTTGCTCGGGCTAAGTGCGATCTCATACATAGACACAATTATGTAATGAATCCACATATACACTCACACCCCACGTCTTGTCCGTTCTCCCATGAAGCAGGTGAAAGACCCCAGGACATGAGGTTCAGATTGCCTTCTCGTGTGTCCCACACCCCCGGGACCAAGGGATGTAAGGCCAACAACATCGCCGTGCGTGCGACTAGACCGCTTTTGAGTTGTGGCTTTCCCACTCATCAGATCGCAAACTCCCCCGCAACTGTGCCTCACTATGTTCTGGCCCCGCTCGTGCTTTCCAGTGTTGTACTCGTGCCTATGCTGAAGGTGACGAAAATCCTATCATACGGTGTATGATTATCAGTAGTCGAGGCTGTGAGTGATAGGTTGTGACCTGCTCTGGTGTATACGGTGTTTTACGAAGTTTGGCATGTTATGGTATGCCTTTGTATAGCATCAGCATTGTTACAAGTTCGGTCTTGTGCGCTTGATTTTTGTTTCTTTTATTAGCCTGGAAGAATAAGTTGGCAGTCGAATTTCGAGTCCTGGAATCGATAAAGTCGGGCGTTGGGGTTGTTGTAAACATGCCAATCTGAGGAACATGCTGGCTTCGCTAAGGTGAAAGGTGAAAGATGAAAGAGACTCGATGAAGAAGTCGCGATGGGCCTAGCGCATTGACGTCAAGGCCTGCACACGGCATGAGTGCCTTCACCTTTCACTGCGTACTCTCTCCTAGCTATAGGCATCTGATTTCATCTTGTATCCTCCCAAAGTAAGAGTGTGTTTCTTTCGCACAACTTTCGGTGCGTATCTCAATTCGCCATTACAATTACCAATTTCACAACTGAGTGGATGGTGTGCTTCATTTGCTTTCTGACTCAACTTTACTCAACTGTTCGGCCTATACTCCTCTCAGGCTTCAAAGTATAGACACAATTAAGACGTATTTTCGAAACGAGCGACAGTTATGAAGTGTGTCTTATACTTTCTACTGGCCTTTGTCGCTGCTCTCACTGTCGCTGCTCCGCGGGCTTCAGCTCACAGGGAGATCGGTAAGTTCTACTTGATTATGCCATCAAATTGGTATCCTGACGTGAGACAGAGCCCTCCTCAAGCGTGTACGAGGGAGGTGGTGCCATCGTCCATGCCGACAATGCCGAATATGTAACCGATGAGGAAGACGGCGATGCTAACCACAGCCACAACGTGGCCGACTATCTCGCCAAGCTGCACAACTTGACTGCTACCTCTAGTCTAACAGCTTCAAGCTGGAATGTATCGAACTTGACTGCCTCGGGCATGGAGACAGCAGGCGTTCTGCCTGGGAAGTATGCGGTCGCTTTGCGTCTAGGCCATGAATTGCAGCATGTTGGGACTTTGCGCAAACACCGTTTATCAAACGAGATCTACCGATGTCTGAAAGAAGTAGACGGTATTAGAGGAACTGGAAAACCTCCATCAAATTACTGCAAAGACACCGACTCTTCAGAGCATTGTTGGCCATATTGCAGGATTGAAAATATCATCTGGGACGGCAACGCTGGAGGCACCCCCAAGTACTCACACGGCGCATACCTCAGGGTTAGGACATGGTGGCCAACCTATCACGAATGGGACAATCCACCCAACAAGCAGCTTCGAGATATTGCAGTAAGTGTGAATGTCAACTGAAATGGTCACCAGATTTTAACATGCAGAAGTATAGGTTGGTGGCAAGCATTTACAGGACTATGGCGGATCAAGCAGAAAACTGCTACCTGGTAAATTTCCCAGGTACCCGGGCGACAAAGTTTTGTAACATCGGCAAACAAGTGCTTGTGGCTTTTCCAACAAATGGAGGCACAGTCCAAACCGTTGTGAAGGCCGATGTCCGATTCAATGGGTTTTCCAAAGTAGGGTCATATCATTGCGACAAAGCTGTGGGCCCGGTCAAAGAGCTATTCCGCTCAGATTATCGATCTCAGGTCTCTACAGCCACGGGTTGGCAGGCTGACAAGATCATCCCACAGGTGTTTTGTGCGGATGATGCATGTTTGGACTGGTATAATGCGGACAAGAATGGCCCGTGGGTAGAGAATCCAGCATGCAAGCTTCCCAACTTTGGTGACTGAGCAGGAGATCTAGTTTAGATTGGAGAATGCGTTTGTGAGAATGCCATTGTGGGATTCGCATTCCAGGTCTTCCTACAATGGTACCGTCAATATCCTGTGCAGCTTTGGGCTTATTTCCGATAGCCTCCTGCAGCCACAACTCCATGCAGCTCCCATGTCATCTCCGCTTCGTCTCGTATGCTTCGTCTATCCTGCGTTGTCAACACCTGATAACATTCTCAGCTGAAGAACCTCATAATGCCACCAGACTGCGCACACATATCTGTCGCGTACATTGAGCAGTAAAACTAAGTGTTCGTTGAGTGTTTTCTCAAATTTCTCAATCCGCGCCTCAAAGCCACCCCGTATCTGCAGCGTGCTTGCTTTTTAGGCTCCGGTCTACCGGACCCCGCTTGACCACTGTGCGTACGAGTAGCATATCAGCTGAAGTCGCCATATTCAGCTCACCGGATAGGCTGTGTGTACAGAAGATGTATTTTCGCGAACACCTCCCTCAAAATATAGCCAATTTTAAAAACCAATCTTATTGTTCACAGAGGTAGGAGGGAAATGGACCCTCCGCCAAACCCGACCTCGCAAGCTGGCCCTTCAGGTCAGCATGCCCAAGACACTCATGGTATTAGTTATTCAAATCGCAATTCTGCATCTCAATATTGTTGAAAGCTGAGATTACTACAGCGCATATCAGCGTCGACGAAACGCCCAAGCTTGAGGCCAACGCTGGTCCGTCCGCTAGCAGCTTATCCGCGCCAGCTGGACCTTCACTGCTTAGTCTTGAGGCTTGGTCAAATGCGCCCATTATACCTACGGTAGAAGAACGGGATTCTGCAGCTGAGCTTGATGTCGGCAAAGCTTCCCAGCAGTCCGCCGATGCCGTCCCGTCCAAAGGCAAAGGCCCTAAGCTTGAGGAAGAAGACATCACGCCAAGCGAAAAGGCAACTGTAGATAAGGAGTTTGAGGCTTTGGTAGTTCATTTCCACCGCTTACTAGATTCGACCAGTCCCGGTCTCGATGTTATAGAGCTTCACCCAAATGTCGAAGAGTTGCTTTTTGACAAAGGCCCAACGGAATACATGACCACTCACAAAGAGGGGAGTGCAGATCCTGACTGGCGTTGGATTCACCTTCCTGCAAACAATATGTCATGGGTCAGGGTGAGTTGTGACTCGTCATGAGAGAATGAGACTTGCTTATGCGGATTGCCTTGTTTAGAAATTGATGGACTATCTATGTGAAGAGATGTCCGTTGGCCGCAGCCCTCGAATAGACCCGGTGTCAGTACTACGCGCAGAGTACTGGAAAGGAAGACAGAATGATGTTTCAGGGCCTGCAGGAAGGTTTCTAAAGCCTTCATATGCGAAACTTACGCCTAGTGAGCTGAAATCAGGCTAGAGTCCCTTCAAGGCGCTGATTCAGTCGCTAGCATCCGACATACTACTTGACACGAGTGTTGCCGGCCTGGGAAGACGCGATAGCTTTGTTATATTCGTACGTATTTATTCGCACAAATATCGAGCGATTGCTGAATCACCGGTAACAACAATTCAGATGCCTTACATACATTGGGACGATTACAAAAATTGCCTACATCGCAATATTGCCTTGGATTGGATGGCCTTTACTGATACGCAAACTCTAGACCCAACTGGTAACCTTCAGTTTACGGCACAGGAACGAAAGAGACGGGAGCTGCGCCAGGTAAAGCAAAGGAATGCAGACAGGACTGTGATTCCTAGAACTCGATCAGCTGTACAAGAAGATACTCTTGAAGGCGTCTCACGTCATGAGAAGCTCATTTTAGCCTATATCAACGAGCCACTGCCTCTACATGTCCGAAGGACGCTGGACCAGTTCATCCACTACAATCTACCGGGTGATAAGATAAGGGCAAGGGATCGTGATCAGGTCCTGTGGCGACACACACAGCATGATACCAACCCACGCATTCTGATGGTAGATCAGCTTTGGCTATGGGTCATTTTCGATCCCACAAATCCTGACAGCAACCGTATGTCTTCTGTGTATTTTGTATCGACGATCTAGTATTACTGACAAACATGAAAGCAACCGTAGTCACTGCATTTCCAGAGCGGTGGTCTGATGCAAACGAATGGCACAACATCTCAACAGATGATGCATCTGCTGAGCGTTCAGATATACGATTTAGAATTCTTCAGGCGATCAAGAGGCATGAACGAAAAATCGAGAGCGCCCTTGATCTTGTAGAGCTCATTATCGATAAGACCACCAGCATCTTTCATCCGCGAGCAAATGAAACGGAACCAATGCCGAACGACTTTTTGGAGGTGTATTCTGCAAGCATTTCTGCAGTTGTACGTTGACAGTCACTTCTTAAGGCGGGCCATACTGATTGAACTAGGACGAGAAGCAAATCGCTTTTTCGGATCGTTTCTGGAGGACTTCTATCCGGATGCAAATGCTGCACAAGCATTGGAGGACGCTTGCAAAAGGTCCGTAGAGAAATACATAGCGATATGCTGAGTTGGCTAACTCGGAGCTAGTAAAGTCAGATGACATCAATGAAGAAACAAAAAGAGATGCTGGCTTCTGGGAGCGTCTCCGCCTACGAACCAGTAACAAGAAACAAGCTCTAGTCACCCACATCGAGTCAACAGCCGACTCTCGTACACTTCGATACGGAGCTTTCAGGGCCAAAAAATTGGAAGCTGAGTCACATGTTACGTCTGTCGATGTCTTCCAGGAAGCCATGCAAGAGCTGAGCCCCATACTCGAACAACGCAACGTCTTCAAGGTTGAAGCTCGGATTAGAAATGAGGTAGATATATTAGTCGATAATGCTGACGAGACAGACTGTCTGAGAGAAATTAAAGACATCATAGACGAACTGAAGAGCATATCCGCCATCTTCAAAACCCAGGAAGGCATTCTAGATTCACTGAGTAACGTGCTGCCAACGATCAAGGCAAGACATATGGAAGTCGACAAAATGATCGAGTCTGCGGAGAAGGTCAATCGCTCTGTAGGTGCTTAAAAGGTCTGCTTTCAAGGGCTTTTGTTAACGCTCACCAACTAGTTGCTTGATTTACTAGATTTGAAGCAAAAGCAAGCAAGTGTGATCCAAGCACAGTCTGCCAGTCGAGTGGTTGACGAGACATCCAAACAAGGCAATACTATCCTTTTGTTTACTGTCACGACGATCATTTACGTACGTCGCCTCTCAATACTACAGTGTCAAGATTGGAAAACGAAGATTGCGAAGATCCTGATATCCCTGTGCTAACGCAGTTGTTAGGCGACCTTGTCCTTTGTTGCGGCAGTCTTCAGCATGAATGCAATAGAGATAAATGGTACCCCATATCACAAACTCTCGGACATATTCAAGATCATGTGTGAGTTGTACAGTGCTGATACCTCAATCGATCAGCCTAACATACTAAAGTCCCAACCACGATTGGAGTACTACTAATTGCTCTACTTCTTGCCTACAACAATGCTCTGAAACGATTTCTCAGTGCAATATGGAGAAAGATAAAGTCACCTAGGAGCTGGTCAGACAGCAAACCAAGTCCTTCCGCGGATGACTCTCCAACGGAGCAACCTGTGGGGGATGGTACGCGGGGTGCTGAAGAAGGGCGCGCACCCCAGATCGTACAGGCCGCCCCGGATCCTTCATTGGCTCCCGCAAATGTAGCGCAAACTTCCCACATTCTTCGAGAACCCGACGTTGTACAGGAACCAGCCACAATAGAAAAGTCCACTCAAGTAGTACCCGTTAGCGATGCAGCCGTTTCGCCCGCACCTCCGACCCAGCCAAGCGCCGACAATACATCTCTGTACCGCGCGCCTACACCGCCTAAAAATGCAAAATCTAAGGATGATACGATAGAGTTGCCTGAGAAGGTACTCACATTGGGCGCGTCCGCTCCAGAAGAAGCTTCCGCACCCGAGCCAAAAGTAGCGATTGAGAACAATGATTCTAACGAAAGGGCCACCGACCTATCCGATCAACAACGTTCAATCGACAACATCAATAGTCCTGCTTCTAGTGGTGGCTAGGCCTAATATGATTGGCTACAGCCTCGATGGTACTCCCGTAATAGAGACCTTTTGTGCCGTTTGCGAAAGAGAGAAGTGCTTTCTTTCTAGTTGAAGTCTTTTGAAACCTTCCTTTTAGGACAGCAGTGTGAGTTGTGATTGGGATTCAGATTTCAGCAAATGGGCAAGAGATTTTTGTTTAGGTGGAGTGAGGAGGGATCTAGGAGTTAACCAGGCAGTGAGTGCTGACGTGTGGTCTGGGCCATTCTTGGGTGGACGCTGTTGCGATGAAATGGTTCTTAGTGTCTCATCAATCTATGATAGAATCTAGAACATATCAAATCCATCCTTTTCGGAAGATGAACTTGCACTAACGACGCAGTCGTGCCCCTCCTCTGCGACTTACCAATCGTGATTGCGGGGTAAGGTGTTACATGCGGCCTTAACGGGAGGTACCGAGAAATGGAAGAAGAATATTTAACCCTGCAGTAGCAGTGCTGTTATCACTTCACACTCCCACTTGGCCTTTTCAACACTACATCATACGTATCTGCTGGGCGCAAAGACTGGAGCTACGCCAATATGACAGACCAACCAAACTTCAACCCGCCAAACCACGACACTTTCTCGCCAACCTACTCTCACATCTCCCGTATCCCCATCTCCTCAAGCCATACGCTCGTCTCTTTCGCAGGCCAAATCGGGCACGACAGTACGACAGACAGCATCCCCGCCACCCTCGGCGAGCAATGCACCCTCGCCTTCGCAAACGTAGACAAATGTCTCGAAGCTGCCGGCGCAACGAAACGCGACATCATCCAAGTGCGCCAGTACGTCGTGAATTTGCTACGTGGTGGGCAAGGACAGGATCCAGAAAGGACGAAGAGGTATTTGGCGTGGATAGGGGAGCATAGACCGCCGAGCACGTTACTGGGCGTTGAAGCGTTAGCGAATGAGAAATTGGTGTATGAAATTGAGATTGTCTGTCTTGTCAAAAGTACTTAGTAAGCAGTCACTCGGTAGCATCACTAAATAGGTTCTGGAAAATGCTTGTGTCAAGTAATCGGCGCACCATTACAGCTGACGCTGCAGGGGATTATCGTCATTCATATGTCCAGTTCTGTATGGGTACTCAACACTTGTACCTTTCAAACATTGTAATTTCGTTCATGCACCCCTGACGAGCATCATGTACCACAGCACATCATTCGGATATGACCGCTGACATGCCAAGCATCATCGTCACGTTTCGGGAATGAAATCTCCCCCGACGCGACCGCGACACCTTCGCGTACGAGGGATTCTGCCACTGTCAACCCCCATTGTCCCCAATATTTTGATCAATCAGCTACTCATCGCGTACCCATGGCTTTTCTAGAACTTTTCGACCCCAAATGGTGATGTTGTTGCGAAATCCATTTGGTCCTCCGCGGGCGAAGTTCAGATACGGCCACCGATCGCTTCCTTTCGGGCGTCTTACCACAGCACGCAATTCTGCCATTGCCCAGCAAAACGACGTGCTTGGCTCATCCGGGTTCCTGTGCGAACTTGAAGCCAGCCGTGACTGCATGACCTTTTATGGTCTAGCGCACGGCTCCTTGCGCTAGACCGCTGCTTGCGAGCGGCGATAACGTGTTCGGCTGAATGTTCGACTCGCCCTTCGATTCAACATACAAGTCCATATTGACATAGCGTGTCGATCTCCCAGTTGATGAAATTCAGCTTTAAACGGCAGCGTGCGAGGCATTCAATATCGCCATGCTCAAGCAGCAGAATGCAAAGGCGCTACTACCTTCAGGCTCCGTCAGAGGCCCACCCCAACGAGTGAGAGACGGAGACCTGCGAGAATCCTATGTTTTATCCCGTAAGGCATTCAACTGCGCCGCAAACGCCCTGAGCACCCGAGATTGTCAAAATCATCGCGCTGCCTTGGCAACCCATCTCATTGGATGAACAAGACGATATCCCGAACTGTGGTACTTCAGCCCCCAGGCTTGTCTGGAGTTGACGATTGTGGTTCGTCCACGAACAGTGTTGGGCCTTGCAGAGAGTCTCCGCCTTGTTACGCCCGGATATGGTATGCCAAATTCAGCTCTGGTATGTGCGCAGAAGTGCCATTTCCCTGCGGGTACCCGCGTGGTTTACATAGGTATTCCCTGTATGTCGTCTTCTCTAGGCCATCCCATTCTTTCGTACGTCCTTCGTTCTTGGCCTCATAATGTTTTGGACTTTGTATCGGGTACTTCCTTTTTTCAGTCTCATATGGTCCGTTGTGGGAGCGTCATGTCAGCCGCGAGCAATATCGCTGCCTCTCAAAAGATATGCACTTGAGACTCGAGCGGAGGCTCGAGGTATCTCGATGCAGATTGGCCGTCCAAACGCCCAACAGATGGTTTTGGTCCCCAATCCGTGGGTACCACCTGTTCTTATTCTTTTGACGAGGCAGACTAATGAGGAACAGATGGTACGTGGACACTTACATGTATGGTTCAGCGGGCGGCTTTTGTCCAGATGATTGGTCTAACGATGTCTGCGTTACCTACCGAGGTGGACTTTATGACAGCTCGAAGTCACAAGGTGCAAAGGTTGGTATGACACTTGCACGCGTCGACGACGACACACCATCGAACTGGACCTTGGACGATGTGAAATTGCAGAACACAACCCTAGGAATCATTGATTTGCCCCAGTACGAGTTTGGCGTGCGCACTTCAAGCGTAAATAGATTCGTACACAAGGGTGAGATCGGCCTAGCAAGGAACTCGACCTTCCTTAGAGGGCTGGCCAATGCCAATCGGACTTCCTCGAATACCTGGTCTTTGTTCTGGGGCACAGAGGTCACCAGTCCGCAACGTGATGGTTCCATAACGTTTGGAGGCTACGATGAAGCCATCGTAGGCGATTCACCCAACATCACAGTGCCGTTCGATCGAAGCGATGACCGATGCCGAGAAGGCATGATCGTTGAAATTACTGGAATGACTTTACAAACTACCGCTAGCTCGCAAGACGTAATGCAAGGCTTAGGTCGACAGAAGGTGTGCATTGTGCCATCTGCCGCCAATCTGCTTACTCTGCCGACCCGTTACTGGGACAGAATGCAAAGCATCATGGGCGTGGAGCTTCATTCCTTTCGGAATGGTACAGCCGAGACCTATTTTTACAACACGACCATAGTAAGAGGCGCAAGCGCGTAAGTTGTGCTAATCGATTGTTCTTCATACAAGGATCTAACATATCGCAGCACTTACACTGGTAACCTCAGCATCACGCTAAACGATGCGCTGACCGTGACGGTCCCCAATAACCAGCTCCTCTTTGGCGAAACTTTCATAGCCGCTGGCAGAGGTCTCATTGAGACAAAAAAAGACATCATATCCATCCCTATCGTTCGAAGCAATGACATGATGCCTCGTATTGGCGCCATGTTTTTCAGTGTCGCATACCTAATGGTCGACAACGACAAAGAACGATTCACTATCTCGCGGGCAAACCCAACGCCAGCCACTCAGAAGCTTTTGGGAATTGACACGGCCAACGATTGCGTCTCTGCAGCGAACGTTGTGGGCGCAGACCCAACGAACCCCTCTGATATACCACCATCCTCGGAATCTAGTGGGGCACCTAGCAATGGCTCTTCGGGGCATCCGGCGGATCTTTGAGCGGCTCCTCCAGCGGACTATCTGGCGGCGCTATCGCAGGTATAGTGGTCGGTGGCGTTGGTGGTCTCGCTCTTATTGCTGGTATTGCATTCCTTTTCTGGCGTCGAAGGAGGCATACAGCACCACCATCGGACAGCGGCATGCCATTGGATACCCGGATTCCAGTGGAAAAGTATGGTCATGACACTTCAGAGATGCACAGCGAAACTGCAGTGACAGAGCTTGGGCATGGAGATCATAGACATTACGCTGTGGAACTGGATAGTGTGGCAAGGCTTTCAGAGGCGCCTGCATATGAAGCGTTAACCCCGCTAGTGGGTCCCCGGCGGTCATAGCAGCGAGCTTGCACATAGCGCACTGTACTGTACTCACGGGAAAACAGGACTAATGGAACTACTTAGATAGGCACTAGATACCAAAATTGTGAGGCAGATGGAAATTGATCCATCTGTCGAACCTAGGATTTGGCTGGCTAGCACATGTGAAAATAGTATGCCGGTACGGGAATGAGCTGATAGGTCGATGGCCGTGGGGTTGCCTCGCTCGAAGCATGCTGATCTGATACACTTCAAGCATCGATGACTGCAAACCTCAACCTTGCCAAGCTCATCGAGATCCATCGCATGGAGCAGAAACTCTATAATTCGTCACATACATCCAAACTTGAAGTCAACTGTCACAGCAATCGTAATGGCCGAATCTACACTGACAGAAACGCCGATTTACGACCGCCCTTCCTTCTTCGAGAACTACCTCCAACTCCCCCGCCAGCAACATGGACTTGATGGTGCGTCAGAATGGCCGATTATGCGTGCCATTTTGGGAGATTTGAAAGAGAAGAGAGTTTTAGATCTAGGATGCGGCCTCGGATGGTTTGCACGCTATGCCGCTGCACAAGGCGCAAGGCACATCGACGCATCTGACATTTCAACAAACATGATCGAGAAAGCGAAGAGTATGACAAACGAAGAGCTCCAGGAGAAAATGAAATATGAGATTCAAGATCTCAACACTATCGAGTTGAAGAGTGAGGAGTACGACATCGTTTATTCTAGTTTGGCACTGCATTATCTTTCCAAAGACTCGTTTATACGCTTGCTGCAGCAAATCTACGGCTCCCTGACATCTGGAGGCAAGTTTGTGTTTTCCTGCGAGCATCCGATCTTTACGGCGCCGAGTAATCCTGCATTCCTCGCTGCGTCAAGTAGCTCGGGTGACGAGGGGCACCCCGTTTGGCCGCTGACAAGGTACGCGGATGAAGGCGTTCGGAGGACGGATTGGATGGGTGGGGTTGTAAAGTATCATCGGACATTGGAAGGCATTTTAGGCGGGTAAGACTCTTCTTTCGCGTACTGCATTATAGGAATATGCTGATTGGGACTGTATAGTCTGCTGGAGGCCGGCTTTGCAATCAAAAGTGTCAGGGAGTGGGTTGCGAGAAGGGCGGATGTAAAAGAGGGCTGGGACGGAGAGGGGAGCAGGCCGATGTTTTTAATCGTTGGAGTCGAAAAGGTGTAGCGTTAGAGAGGGACATCAGCTGCCAATGGCAAAGACTGGATGTTGATCTCATTCTGGCACCTGTTCGTGACTCCTGCTTGTTAAACTAAAGTTGGCGGCCATGATCTACAGCCTGGTTCTGGAGCCAAGCCAGTCTCCAATTATTGGTGGGGATGAATGAGAGCATGACCAGGGTAGGAAACATTAACAAGGCTGCGCAACGCCACAACGGGTTGTGAGTCTTGGCTTTGTACATTCTGGGCGCAAACGCGAAGAACGCGAAGTCATTGCGCGGACACGTGTTGATCCCGAGATGGCGCCCCTTCATCTGAATCGAGAAGGGCGGTATGATGGCCACCTAAGTGTAACGCGGGGTTGTGGCGCTGAGCGGGGGAGATTGTAATAAGACACCCTCGAAAGACCGCTTTTTGCAACTGAAACTCAGCATCCGACAGCATAGCATTCTTCTCTATATCGATTCTGCCTCCCCCTTAAGGATGATCACCATTGCAGTCGCAGGCGGATCGTCGTCAGGCCTTGGCCGCTCGATCGTGAGAGCCATTCAACAATATCCGGATCAGCTGCGGGCAGTTGTGCTTTCGAGACAAAGCTCTAAGGTACCAGCATGGCTGGAAGAGACGGGAATTGAAGTCCGCAAGGTCGACTATAGCTCTGAAGATTCGCTTTATGACGCACTTCAAGGTATTCATACTGTATGTCGTGAGATCTCCTCAAAAATGGATGATTGACGATCAAGGTTCTTTGCGTAATATTGGCGGCCGATGGTACTTGGGTCAGTAGCCAGATAAATCTACTGAGAGCTGGCCTGCGTGCTGGCATCTCGCGCTTTGCGCCAGCCGAGTTTGGCGTCGGACCTCAGGCAGCAGACAACGTTACGCTACTTCAACCTGGCCGCGAAGTAATGGCTGCTTGTCGTGAGGCAAAGAAGAAAACGCCTGATTTTGAGTACGCTGGTTTTCACGTCGGTTTATTCATGAACTACCTCGGATACGGGGCCCCTGATGAGGCAGCGGCAACACACGAGATGAACGATACCTGGGTATTTGTCTGGGATGTAAAAAACATGAAAGCTGCCATACCTCTTACGAAAGAAGGCGAAGTGCCACACATGACTATGACAGAACTTGGCGACGTGGGACGCTTTGCTGCAGCCGCGTGCCTTCTGCCACAGGGAAGCTGGAAGGAGGACTTCAGTCTGGCAAGCGAAACTCTTAGGATGGATAAGGTCGTGCAGATCATCGAGAAGGTGAGAGGCAAGAAAATGAACGTGACCTATCGAAAGTATGAAGAGATTGAGAAAGAGGAAGCCGAGGTGGACGTCTCCAATGTGAGCAAATTATTATGGCTTCAAATCGAGCTGCTGGCCAGCCGCAATGCTGTGGGAGAGGGCATAGTCGAGCCAATCTTGAACAAACTATGTCCTTCGGTAAAGCCAATGTCCGTGGAGGAGTACATGAAGAAGTTTTGGTCTTAGATGCAGTTTTGTTACGTCGTGTCTTGCAGCTTTAGTTATGGTGTGGTGGTCAAGGTGGACTGCAAGACGTATGAAGACTCCAAAGCAAAGTCACGAAACCCCTTCGAACAGCATTAGATGCGAGCGATCTATGTTGCTAGGTTGCTACACTCAGATTATTCTGCATCGCGGTGATTGCTCCATTCGTTCTGCTCATAATGATCCTGCAGGAGGGTCTTTTATGCGTTTGATCAACTTCAACGGTAGCAAGTCTACTTCAAGCAGGAACCAGAGAGCGCTGCATCCGATGAATGCATTGGTGGGAATTCCGGTGTATCGCGGGTAATCTTGATGCTCTTTCACGTTGTGTCTCAAAATGCGCATGATCGTCGCAGGGATGCGCCAGCCTCGTGATGAGATCACCGAACCATTACACGACCTTCAACCGCCGGGCAACAGTAACTTGGAGCTGAACCACGATGATCAATTCCTTTATTCGTGATACTCGGTGCTGCCGTCGTCGCTTTGTATGCACATCTCTTATTTGTTCATCCTACCCGTCTCCTCAGTTTTGCCCAATCTTCGTTCCACCAAAAGTCTAGACGCTGCACGACCCGAAACGTAATGCATCCTCAGAACACGATGCGCGCAATCTTCAAACCCACCTTCTGACAGACAACGGAGTCGTTTGCTTCCCTGCTCATTTGCCATCCCTGCTTCTGATTCGTCCATTGCATCCAACAAGCATGTTTTCGAGAAGTTTACCTTCTCATAAACGGCATGTTCGGGCTTCTAACCGAGATTCTCGAGGACCATGCGAGGGGGTCCAGGAGCCTCGTGGGCGCCTCCAGAGCCTGCAAAAGGTCTCACAATGACATCTTTGATGGATAAGGATCACAGCCACACATAGTAGACGGCGGCTGAATGCCCGGCCGTGGTGAGCCTACCTCGGTGTCGTGAATGTGATGCTCGAGTATAAGATTCACGGCATCCGCCTCATTGATCCATATCATAAGCATCTCAAGCTTCTCTGTCTATCAGTCTATCGTTCTTTTGCCTCGGCGCCTTACATTCTTTCGAGTCTGGTCACTCATTCATTATTTTCTGTCTTTACGTATTACTATCTCTCTAACTTTTATACCAATCACCAACAAACCAACAACATGAAGTCCACACTCATCATCGCTTCTCTCATCGCCGCTGCTCTTAGCGCTCCCACGTATTCGCCATTTGTGCGCCGCCAGACTGGAGGAAACCTCCAGACATTCGTCAAAGCCCTTGGTGGTATCGAGGCCACTCCCGTTGTGAACTCTGGGGATGCCAAGCGCCCATTTCAAGTGAAGGGTGACACCTTCGTCAATATCGGTGCTGCTTTGCAGAGGAGCTGCGACCAGCAGTTCAACGCTTGCGCGGATGCCGCGAATGGAGGATGTGCTATTGTGAGCGTTAGTGCCTGCTCGACCCAGAAAGGTATGTGAAATGCGAAGAACAAGTAGAGGAACCAAAGGCTGACATGAGACATAGATCAGTGCGCTGCGAGTGTACAGGCTAGCACTGCGGCTGCGGCTGGAAATGCGCAGGCTGCTGGTAATGGGAATGCCAATGCCGCTTGCGCGAAGCAGACCAGGTCGGACAAGGCTCCAATTGGTAACAAGACCAGGCTCTGAATACTGAGAACACGACCCACGAAGAGCGGGCCTAAGAGGAGAGGGAAGGATCTGAGTCGATGCTTCTTTTAAGTTCTGTGTAAGATATACTTAACATGTGCGATATGTAAAACCGGCATGAAATACGATATACCTAAGTGAAAACTAGCCATTCCTGTGCGTTGTCATGAAGACTGATATTCCAGAGATGTGAAGCAGTTCTTCATAGAGCTCTTTAGATTATGCTTTGCTTGCCCCATCATATACAACAATCATTCTTGTAATATCTTTCATATTGCTCAACTGCGCAAATCTATGCGCAACGCCTTTGGGAACTTCTCAACTTCATAGACTAAACTTTACCCTAGAGTGTATACACCGATGCACTGAGGAAACTTGCCTCCAGCCAAGGTTGAGCAAGACCATTCATTGCTCATGAATGCGGCTGCAATGAATTTGAAGCACAATAAAAGAAACACGTAACTCGATCGAGGTGTTTCTATCAAGCGATTTTTGTTTACTCATTGCTTTAGTTTGGCGATAACAATATTTCAAACGACCACATGTAACGGATTCAGCTGAGGATTATCTATGCTTTGGAATGAAAGATGTGTGAAATCCACTTCAAATTTTTCATGCCATCCCTCCATATACCATATCCACCAGGTTGTGTGTGAATTATGAAAGGCGATGAATTTTTCAAGTTATGGCGGAGGGTTGTGGGATCTATGTGGATACCGATTGGCTCCGTTCCTAACCCCACACAATCTAAAAAAATTTATACGCCTTCTAGATATCTTGAAAGAGGATTCAATGAACTGTACGAACTATAGGACTTTTACAAGAATCAGCCTTTGAGGAGATATTGCTTGTTGGGTTGTATATTGTCTAAATTCAACTTTTGTCATAAATCCACAACAACAATTGGCTCGGTGGTGTAGTTGGTCATCACGTCAGTCTAACACTGCAGTTGGCACACTGAAGGTCCCGAGTTCAAGCCTCGGCTGAGTCATTTTTTAGATTGTGGTTGTCTGTTTTTGTCCTGTGTTGTGGTAGGAGTGTGTTTGTGATGGAGCCGAGTGATGGTGGCGGACAGTTTTGGTTTGGAACACGAAACTTGTTCCACACCGCACCAGCCCCAACAACTCTCTGATTCACGATTGAAACCCATTTTTTTCAAATGATTTTCTTTTAAATATTGAGAACTTCGTTCTTTCTCGATGCGACACGATTGGATCGTTGGATGTCTTCGAGAAAGCGTAAAATGTGGTGGGAGGCGCAGAGACCCCCATAGGTCTGGTCGGACGCCCTTTCGCATGGTCGCCTTCATTGTTCCAGCTCAAACCTTGTATCACACTTTCATCGAGAATATTCTCACTCACATGTGACCTTGGCTAGTTCTACGTGCGACGATGCAGGCCTTCAGGAGCTTCAGGAGCTTCAGGAGCAGCACGAGAATGCTAGCACTAAGGAAAGAGAGGATTCTTGGACTCTAAGGCATCTGTTGGCGTTACGCACACGCCTGAATCCACCAAGAACTGTGCAGACCTGGATCTTATGCAGTGGTGGTTCCGCGTGGTATAACATACGATCTTTGCCTTCTTTTCAAGGTTGACCTTTGCTCGATGTGCATGGCACTCCGACATACACTCGCGCGTGATCGTAGGCAATATTGGACGTGAATCTAGACCTCAGGCGATTAAAACTCCAAGAGGTTCAACATGCGAGCTTTGCGATCGGTTCAAGGTTGACCTTTGTTTGTTTCCTTTTCTTGGACTGCGTAGCGATTTTGGCATTCGCTTGTGCCTGAGCGTACACAGCTCTGGGCGGAATCTAGATCTTATGCGGTAATGTGAGCCTCAGCAAAATAAGTCCACGTTCAAGGTTGACCTCTGTTTTCTTATACAGCTGGGTGAGACGAGGGGCCATCGGGGCCTCGGCAGCTGCCGGGCTTAAAGTCTTGTCGATCCTCCAAGACTCCAAGACTCCAAGCACGAGCACACCTCCTGCTAAGAAGAACGACATCTTGGAGACAGGTCAAAAGTGGATTTTGCGGGGAGACAGCTGGGCAGTGGGGATGTCTCCACTCCAACGCTCACCTTACAGCTGCCAGGTGATCGGTATCAATGACAGTGCTTGGTACGGCTGGGCGATGAAATTTGATATGATAATTTGAGAATGGTGAAAGGTAATGGTAGAAGGAGAAGCAAAAAAGAGAAGTTCGCGTGTAGCAGAGGTGTTCCAGGGCATTTACACGGGGGCCTGAGAGATAGTGCTGCGGAGTGTTGCTCTAGTAGCCAAGGTCGTCGTCGCTGGTCTGGAGGAAAGGGGCCTCGGAGACGTTTGGCGCCGATTTGTTCGATTGGGCTTTTTCGCACCCATCGCCATCGCAACACTCAGAGCCTCACCATCGCTTTCCGATCAGAACTTGTAACTTGTTTCTTACTATGGCTCACCCTTTCTCCGGTGCAATGCAAATATGGTGACGATGCAACAAAGTCAGATGGCCGGCGAGTGCCCGATGAGACAGCTAAAAGCTGGCCCGTGTCAGCCATACGTCTGCGCACCCACCACTCATAACAAGCAATGCTGTCAAATGTCAGGGGTCCCGCCCCAGCTGGCGTTCGGGCAGAGCGCAGGCCTAGCGATCTGTCCGCTGGTCAAGGGTGAAGTCGTCGCACCTCTGTTCGAGTACTTGTCCAAATCGGGAACGCCAAGACGATTCGCTGCCTGAATGCCTAAAATCAGACCGCATCTCAAACCGAAGACAGTGTTTCTTGCGCCGCCATCCTAGTCTCCGTTCCGCTCAAGCATTCGCGCCTCCACTTAAGTAATACGCCAATTGTTGCAACCGAGGCTTTTCCGGTCGAAGCTTAACGCACCTGGTACTGTCACCCTCGAACGCTGCTGCCCCAGACGAACGCTGTGGAGAAACGCAGCCAAGGGATGGGATAGTGCCTCGCCTATCCACACAGACAAAGCGGCGATCGCTGCTTTCCTCAGTGCGAGATCCACTTCAACTGACCCGCCGCTGTACCTGCTGCACTTGGCGAGTCCACCTTCGTGGGGCAACTACAGGCTTGGGGCTTCTAAGCATTCCTCCTACAGATGTCATTCCCCAGATTTGCGGGCGGGTCTTGGAAAGCAGTAAAAGACTGCAGAGGCGTCTCCAGCAACTGTAACTCAGCAGCATATAGTACATGGTTGTTGCTGGAGGAAAACGGCATGCGGTCCGCCGCAAAATAGTGGCTGCCTCCCGCTGGTTCATACCTAGGATCATCTTGCAAACTATCCTGTAGTTGGCTTGCTCTCCAGAGCCAACCATGTACGACAAGTCAGGCTGCCTGATCAGGACCCAATCCACGGTACTGTCTAAGGCGTCGACCACTCGAGACCGCGGCCATTGACCCACATTGTGTCGCATCTCCTTGTGGCTTCTTCCTGATCTAGCATCGTATACCACGCTTAATGCCCCTTGGCTCCGCGTCACAGAAGTTTCGAGCCGATATCAAACAGCGGGAAGGGCTTGGCGACGAGCCTCGAAAAGCAAAGCTCCGCCAGGGCTGCCATGCTATGCTTCGGATTCTTGGCACGGCTTCAAAGAAGTTTCAACCCTACTCAAAACAGTGGGCTCATCTTGGCGAAATTCACGATCTGGGCCTGCGATATCACGGCTTTTGATCATGCTGTAGTGCGTATAAAAAGATGTTCAACCCACTTCTCCAAGTCTCCAGTCAGGCCACTCACTTCACTTCCTCACAAAGCAACTTGTTCTTTTTGTCGCCGTGCGACTTCTATCGCTTATTTCATTCAAACAAATCACGTATTTTACATTGACTTTTATCTTTCCGCAAGCCACAGCTTCTCAATCCTTCAATCGTAAGATTAAATCTACCACAACAAACAACATGCTTCCTCAACACGTCCTCCTCGCGCTTGTCGCATCCGTCGCTGCCGTTCCCCTTAACATCAACTTGGGCGCCTACTCTCCGGCCTTGGTAGTCGGTGATGGTGAAATTTCACTCGGATCTACAGAATCAGCTTCACAGCTGATGGCAACGCTCGCATCGGGCGCTGCGCAAAACGCCAACGGCGAAGGCCAACAAGCAGGTCAGCAAGAACAGCCCGCCGCCGAACAACCAGCGGCTGAGGGCGAGCAAAATCAAGAACAACCAGCTGAAGGAGAAGCAGCAAAACGAGCCCCAAACTTCCGCCGAAGTCTCCTCGATTCACTTCTTGGAAAGCGCGCTCCGGCCCCGGCTGAATCCCAGATGGTCGCCGTCGAGGCCGCTATGGATTGGATCAAGCGTGATCTCCAAGGCTTCCAGGCCGCTCTCAGCTACGCACGCGAGGCCATGAAGGACCAGCCTAAGGTCGAGCTCGGTACCGAGCATGCTGGTATTGGTATCCTTGTCCACCCGGGTGTCAATGTTCCCAAGGACTCAGCCGCCGCTGGCGCTACCGAGAAGAAGGAAAAGCGCGGCGAGGTTGTTGCCGAAGATGAGGCACCAAAGATGACCCTTGTCGCCATCACTGAAGTATAATTCATACCCATGAAAGAGACGGAGTTTGACGATTGCTTTTTCAACGTACACGGGTGGGGGAATGAGCGGAGGTGACAATATTAGACGACCAAGTCATGTTTTGTTCAGTGCGTTTTTCTTTCAGCGACATCAGCAGGATCCTCGACGAGGGCCGGAAGATGAAGCGAACATCGGCAGGATCCTCCATGAGGACCGGAAGATGGTGCGAACATCGGCAGGATCCTCAATGAGGACCGGAAGATGGGATAAACATCAGCAGGATCCTCAATGAGGGCCGGAAGATGAGGCGTACATCGGCAGGATCCTCTACGAGGACCGGAAGATGAGGAGTTTTTGGCTACTGGGACTGGTGCGCTGATCAGCAGCCACTTTTGAGAATTATAGAATTCAATGTACAACTACGTGATTAACTTTTCTCTCTCTCTCTCTCTCTCTCTCAGAATGTGAACCTTGTTTGTTTCTCTGCTTTTACAGCTTCCTTTGGTCATTGAGCCGCTTCCTACTATTCAGAAGTATCGCCGTAGTCCCATATTCCAAGCCCCTTTTCTTGCCCCTTTCGCCACATTGCCGTACGCGCAACGGCCGCGCAAGCCTAACATTATCAAGCATCCAAGTAGAGAAGTGACGTCCAGCTGTCGGCTATGTCAAGCCTCAGCCAAGTCACAGTGAAGTCTCAGCGACGTCTTAGGGATCTTGGCGAAGCTTCAGGGTTTATCGCGGAACATGAAACACGCAAACGGCATGACGCAGGGGGAGCAATCCCGTGGGGCTGAACATTGTGGCGAGCGGAGCATATATGCACCAGCTTTATGCGATTTGGAAGACGATATGCAATCTTCACATTCCTGTCGCCTCGCGTCCTCAACTTCCGGTCGTTGGTGTTTGTTCACCGCGGCACTTTCGCTATTGCTTGAGCCAATTCGGCCTAGCGCTCTTTGTTTTGTGCAGTAAGCATGGCAATTCCTGATGCCGTGCGACAAGACTCGTCAGGTAATGCAGTCTCGAAACTTTATGGCATGATTCTTGCAGAGAGTTTTCGCTGCGTGCGCTTAGCATACTAGGGAGCGAGAAATATTGCAACGCGCACGCAACCAAGTGTAAAGAATTTGAGAGCTTCGTGACAAGCTCGTTCGGCATCAAGACAAAAAAAATAAGAACATTGCATAAAACCCCTGGTGAGGGTAACGGTAAAGTTTGCTAGGGCAATCACCAGCGACAGGCATGAGAAAGGTTGGCAGCATAGGTGGTTGCCGGATGGAGTCTCTGACTAGCTAGGCTGAGATCGTCAAAGTGGTAACCAAGATCAGCGAGGACAGCCGCTGCATGCTTGTCGAATCTCCCTGCTCTTTCAGGGGAACATTTGTTGAGAATGAGTTATCGGCTTCCACTCCAAATCAGGAGGAAGGTACAACTACCGGATGTCTCCATTTTTTAACATTTCCTAGCCTGCACTCACAGGCAGCCAAGGACTATGACTCCCTTCCTCGAGGTACAAACAGCCCCTGGCGTCGACAATCTCAAGGGGGGCTCGAACCTACACTACGAGAGGTTAGTCTACACCGTAATGCTTGCTATAATCATGAACAGATTCCGTACTATAGCTAGTTACTTCCGCGCATCCAACGCCTCCTTTGCAAATTCATGTCATTTTCACATAATCACCTGTGCTAGAAATGTTTCAACTCCTGGACTTAACATGTAGTTTGCTTGGTGGTCATCAACTGCTCGACTGGTAGAGAGATAGAGACCTGGTGCCAGACCTCTTCGATAAGCTGATTCTCTAAGCTTCTAGCGACATTGACTCTGGAAATGTGAAGAGTCCCAACATCTTTTATTGATCTTTGTATTCCTGAAGGGCTGCCTTGTAACAGGTATATTAAGCCTGTTAAGTTTCATGTTGGCCCTCGTCGACTGCATTTAAAGCCAGCTTAAGAACCCCATTTGCACGTTCCCGAGGCACAACAAGCTGGGTCGGTCGGCCCGCATCCACTCTCATCGCAGTGGCACTGGCAAGATCCATTTGCGCAACACGGCGCCGAAGTGTCGGAGCATCCACTTTCGCCACAATCGCAGTCGAAGTCTTTGGGTGGGCTGAAGCATGTGTCGTAGTGGTTGACACTAGCGTCACCAATGCTGCTAACGTAGTCTACGTCTACGGAAGACGATTTCACGGATGGCTGGGGAACTTTGCCGCCAAATCGATTGGTCCAATAGCGTGCTTTGAGCATAGGATGTCAGACTCAGTCAAGGAATCGAAGAAAATGAAGCTTACCGGAGGCAAATTGCGCGTAGCTATCTGCGTTTAAGTGTGTACGCTCAGGCCCATAGGCGCGTGCAGCCTTCGCGACATCAACTGGACCGTATATTCGACGACCTCGGGCTCCGTCGAAAGTCAAGTCAACGACTGTATCTTCCAGTCAGATCTACGAGCCGTTTGAATATCTGATAGACGGGCCACGATACTTACTGTGCTCTCGTTCTCCTTTAGTGCCTGTTATCTCTAATGTATGCATCATTTCATGGAGAAGCCATGAGCCGCTTGACTGCAACTGGCGCAGATCAAGATTGTTTTTGTCGTTGTTTTTTCGCTGTTCGTATACATCGTCCAGACTGTCAGTGTTGAAGAATGTATCACAGCACCAGACATAAGATTTATTCCACCACCACGATTTGGTGTTATTGACGTAGCACCTAGAATTTTTGAGTGAATTTCATAGAAGTTCTGACGGAAGCTTACCCAATTGATCTGTATGGATGAACAGTCAGTTTTTAAGCGTTTCATAGAGGAAAGAAAACCATTGCGCACCTTGGATCTGAGCCAATTTTGGATTCACAACTACCCATGAAGTTTTGCGAATCAGAACATCCCAACACAATGTAGTTGTCAAATCCCCATTTCGGCTGGTCCCAATGGGCAGCCATCCTTAGATTTTCTGGTTGCGTTAGAAACATTCCATCATTGCGAAAAGGACAATGCTGACCGTGTATATCTTTACTGTATTTATCCTCCTCTGAGCCTTTACCAAAGTATAGGTCCGAAGCATCAATACCGCGAAGTGGCCAGTCCTGAGTCTGGCTAGCAAGCAACACCGCGTCTTTATACGCCCTCTTGTAAAAATCGGCCCTGTTCTTATATCCTTGGTTCTTGTCAACTCTTGTATCTTCATAGCAATTTTCCATAATGTAGAAGTACGATTCCCCTTCCACAGGTTTCTCGTTCGCTGCAAAGGTTGGCTTGGATGGATACGCAGCAGAAGTAACAGTACTCGCACAAACGGGATCCGGTATGTAGGGAGGTTGAGTCGGGTCAGTGTCGTCTTGAACGGGGGCCTTCCAGTCGCAAGAGTTAACGTACGCGTTCACAGAGCCACCACCAAAGACGACTAGATAGTCTGCCTTGCCGTCTCCACTGATGTCTGCGTAGCGGACAGGCCCCTGAGGACTGACGCCGAGAGCCACCGTGCCCATATCCTCCCAATTTCTCGCCTTGCCCACATCGGGAATATTGCCGGTATTGTTATACGCAATTGCTGCGCCGCCAAGGTACTGAACGATGTATTCCGCTTTACCATCACCGGTGAGGTCTGCGAAGCGCACCTTACTGCCAACCTCGCCGACGCCTGTCGCCACCCTTTTCTTCTCTTCCCAAATCCGACCGCCGTTTGTAGGTGGAATGTTTTTCTTATTGAGGTAACAATCAACCGCGCCATCATCAAACACCACCAGGTAGTCGGCATACCCATCCCCGTTCAAGTCAGCAAACCTGATATTGCGGCCTGGCTCGCCAACGCCTGAGGAAATGACCACACCTTGCTTCCAGATGCGATCTTTAGTTTTTTCAGGAATGTTGCCATTATTGAGGTATGCCTTGACAGCTCCATCGCCATAGACGACGAGATAATCGGCAAGATTGTCGCCATTGACATCAACAAACTCGATCTCTGCAGCTGAGAGATCCTCGTCCAGTCCAGGTGCAATATTGCCGATATCATCCCAGGCTCCAGAACCCTTGTTCAGCCACGCCCGGGCTCTTCCTCTGGCGTCGACTGATATTATATCCGCTTTGCCGTCACCATCAAGGTCGGCAAACCTCATGCTTGCGCCTTTGGTACCGACGATGCCTAAATTCTTCCACATGCGAATGCTTCCATCGTCAGCCACCGCTAAGAAGTCCGCCAGACCATCACCATCCATATCTGCAAACCTGATCATATCGCCAGTGACTCCCGAGACACCGGGCGCAATGGTGCCCAAGTCATCGAAATTGCGCTGGCCCGTTCCGCCGTCGTTCAGGTTACCAGTGTTCCGGAGGGCTTTCACGGCGCCACCCTCGTAGACGATAAGATAGTCTACGATGAAAATTAGGTCTAGGCCTACCAAAATCTTTTTTGGAAATGTGTAAACTTACCGGCCCTTCCATCTCCGTCCAAATCGTGAAGCCGAGCGCGACCCGCAGGCATATTGGCCGGGCCTGGAGCTATAGTTTCGGCCTGCTCCCAGTTCCGCTTACTGGTATCTTTACCGTTATTATGAGTATTGCGAGCCCATTTGACTGCACCTCCTGCATAAAGAACTACATAGTCGGCATACCCGTCGCCATCCATGTCTAGAATCCGAATCTTGTCGCGCGATTCCAACCCTGTAGCCCACTTCGAATCGAGGGATTCGAACTTCCGCCCGTTATCAACATTCTTCCACACCTTTGCGGCACCGTCTGGATACAGGGCAATAAGATCGGCCTTGCCGTCGTTATCGACATCTGCAAAACGTATCATTTCTCCCTTGATTGTGGACCAGGGAGGGTTGACTTTCCCTAGGCTTACCCACCTGTCGGGTCTGCCATCGTTCAGCCATGCTCGGACCGTGCCGTCGTCATCGGCCAGGATGTAGTCCGCAATGCCATCATTATTGAGATCCGCCAGGATGACCTTGTCCCGACGGCCATTTTCGACTGGCCCGACAATAGTACCGACTTCTTCCCAGGTGCGAAAGCCCTCGAAAATAGTGCCCTTCTTGGTCCAGATGCCGTTCTCGCAGATATCAAGTGCGGCTGATCCGTCTCCACTGCCGGTCCCGGTCCCGGTGCCTAGCCCCATACCAGGTAATTCGTTGGCATTCACATTCACAGGTGACTTTAACCAACCACGATCGTGGGCGTCGAGGATCCATGTAAACCAAGCTTTAGCCATCTTCTCGTACCCGGCGTCATTGGGGTGTTTCTTGTCGGCTAGGTCGGACAATCCAATCCCAATGGGAGCCGAGAGGATGTGTTTTCCTGCTTTCTGTTTTGCGTTGATGATCCCGTCAAGACGCTGATTGAAGGTATCAGTACGCGCCTGCATAGCAGCATCGTTAGCCCAGATAACCGGGGCCACGAGAATGACGGCATCTGGTGCGTTGTCAAACACTCCATCAATGATAGATTCCATTATGCTTGGGGCTTGGTCGACGTCGACATTTAGGTCCATGTTGTTTGTTCCTGCGTGGATAAGCACCACATTAGGGCGCGCCCGAATGGAAAGTTGCCAGTAGGTGTTTATATCGCCTAGATATTTTCCGCTGTGGCCTTCATGGCTATTGTCTGCCATGTCTCCGTAAGTCTCACTGCCAATCATGTCGACATTGACTTCCGAGTCGATGCCATAGTTGATAAGCTTTTGACGAAGTCGTTTCCGGTAACCACACTTGTCAGAAGAACTAGCGCCCTTAGTGATAGAGTCGCCGAGAGGCAGGATGCGAAGATTAGGAAGTGACTGAGCTGCAGCGAGTGGCATAAAGATCGATGTGAGGGCCATCGCCGAGGCGATGGCACCTCCAAGTGTCAAAGACACCATGAGGAAAAGGGACAGAGGGGTCAGAATAACGCAGACGATAGAAAGAAAGAAGGAATTGCCAAATGTTCCTGGAAGACTTTGGAGAATCAGCGCATAGCTTGCTTTCTATTCAAAGAGCCCAGGGGAGGTGGCGTGTTCATGGTCAACAAGTTATATAGAGGAGCACCAGTGCCAAGTTGCTTTCCATTACTTCATCAGCACCTTGCTGAATCATTAGCTTGGCAGAGTTATGTTATCGGCGCAATAAAAAAGGCCATTCAGTAGAAACTAATTGAACCAGAAGGATTCAAGCAAGGTTCGAACACGCTAAAGCTTGGAAAGCGGATGTATCATGGAAGGTGGTGAATCAACCCAACGAAAGAACGCCCTACAATCCTACACATATATTATTAGAGCAAGGCACAGAATCGTTAGGGGTATGCCCCTGCACATGTTGGTGCCTGCGTTTCTTAGCCCATACAATATGGCCGCCAATACGGCCGAGCTTGTAGCGAGTTGGGTAGTGGCCCCAAACATTGCTTTAGCAATTTGATACTCTTAGCAGTCAGAACAACGAGTAAAACATCTACGCTGTAAATACTCTTATAGATTTTATACATTCACGTTACACGGCCTCGCCATGTAATTTGTTATGTGCAGATGTTCGTCTGTCCAGCCACAGCAATAATGCCTAATGGGCGGAAAGGCTCGGGGGGCGGAATTGGCATTCATGGCCTGATATAGCCACACCAGCTGACGGACGCCTCCATCCAAACTCAATGGCATTTTCACAGACAACAATTTTCTAGCAGTTTCCTGGGTGAACTAAAGGACATATCTAGCTAATCTGTGTCTTTTGCTAATTCTTGTACCCGGCAAGCTCAGGCATTAATTGGCTTTTATATGAGTCCCATTCTACTCCCAAAACCACGACTTTTATTCCGGCTGGGCCCGCTTTGGTAAATACCAACGTACTTTGAAGGGGCAAACCGCTGGGCTGCAGCGCGAGGTCGCAACAAACAGCAGGCGGTGGGATAAGCAGCTAAGCTGCAACACTTGTTAGATGCTCATAGATACAAGCGGAGATATTCAATTCAAGGGGAACATCGGCCCAGTTGTCTTAGCGTGGTCCGAGTTACACGTTCCCCAGATTTATCTCGGTATGTCTTAGTCTCTTCTTCCGCTGAAGACTATAAATTATTATGGATATGTGCCATTCCCAGTGAGCCTACCGCTTAATATGTAGGATTAGAGGATGAGAACCCGATCAAGACCGATTGGATATCAAGCTTAACACGCCCAAATGGCACTGGTGAACACAATTGTTCCTTTTCTGTCTCCCCACGAAAACGCCTCGTATGAAGTTTTGGCGCTGAAATTGCGACCATCCACTCGAGGATCTGCGAAATTGCAGTGGGGATCATGCCTGTTAAGGCCTACCGTCTTACGATGAATAGCGAGGCCGTGCGGGAGACTGAAGGTTGATCAGGCCTCCAGCCCCACGTCCGGCAATGTTACTCTCAAATCCAACTCGCAACTACGGCGAGGGTCTATTTGTACGCACAGACCAGAGTTGTTCAGCGATGAATATTATTGACCGGTTCGCTTCCAAGGTTGATTTCATTGACGATACAATCCGGACCTTCGCCAATCACAACCAACTCTGGCTCTCGATTATCGCTCAAATTCGCCAAGATGGCGGCCATGGCGGCAGTGCTAAGTTAATTTGAGGTGTGAAGATGTAGAGAATACTAGTTATAAAGAGCAGTAATATTTTGAAAACGGTCGACTCTAAGAGTCTTTCAATTTAGTAACTATACAGGGGACTATTATTCGTCCGCTCGCAATGCTCGACGTTCGGATCAAGCCGCCCCCTACAAGGCGGGCTCGGACTGCAATTTCAGGGAGGCGCTAACTACATTTAACGTATCCTTGTTCTTACGTGTTCACGCCTCTCCCAACACTGGCCCTCAAGTGCATCAATTGTCACCACATCTCAAGCTTCGTCTTCATCTTTATCCTTCTTTTTGAGATAGCTACAACATAAGTCGTGATGCTGCGTAGCCTCTTGACCTTTGCTATAGACGGCCTTTCCACAATACCAACGCCTAATCCTTACATATTCAGACTCTTTAGCGAGCTGTAGTAGACTGAGTAAAGATAGAATTTGTACAGAAGTTCCGTTCCCATCCGCATGCCTCAAGAATTCGGCGAGATTCTGTATCGTGTAGAACCATGGATATACGCTTATACATAACAACGGGAGGAAGGAAAAGAGTTTACGAAGATGGCTCTGCTGCCGTTACGTTAAGATAGACTGAGATATAACAAAATATATGCTGTTATATGCTAGTGGTACGGATTGCATCCAAATCCATTTACACAATACCCAGTGTGTGTTTGAAACTACAGGGAATCCCACTGGAAGACGGAAGAGCAAGCATATCCAACGGTTCTACGATGTCTTGCCGACGCTTAACCGTAAGCCTCTCGCCAACGACGCTGGCGGCGCGGCCTTTTGGTCTGACTTTCTCCTTAACTCCCTAAACAATCTCTTGGCCGTTTGGCTTTCTCACAATAACCTAGGGTACGACAAAATTCCTAGCGCATACTTCCGACTGGCTCTAGCTTACTGTAGTCCTGGCCTCTTGCGGCGAACATATTCAAAGCCACTGCTTAGAGATTGTATTGAGCAGAGATGTCTGCATGCTCTGTTGTATGGGTGGTTCATGTGCTTATGCTACTCACGATTACTAGAAATAAAAGGCAGAATCAAGCAATCTAGGCATCCTAGGCGCCACTGGACGTTCTATCAATATGCAATGGCTCTAGAACGCCAATGAGCCGCGTCTCTACGCCATATTTGCATCGCACCTTCCAAAACAGCACTACCGCAATGATAAATTCCTTGGCAAACATGCGCTTGCCTCCTCCTTCCTCTTTCCGCGCGACCAATTTCTTCACATGCGCTTCGCCATCCTCTAACAACTTCGCAATCGCCCGCCACTATCACGCACGCCCAAGTCCTGCCCAGGAAGCCTGACGCAAAGAAGCAGGCGTTGGCGGTGCTTGTCTTCACCAGCTGCTTGATTAAGCCTAAAGTGTGGACCCGCTAGCGGGTTGCCAAGAAATGGATGATATCGTATTGCTCGCCAGCCAGGGCAGCTTGCAGTTTGAACCCGGATACTGGAAAACGGTTACTGGATGTCGAGGATGACCGGCATACAATTGCACCAATGCGCGGAGAAAGGCAGGGGGGGAGTCAAGGTGGTGTAATATAAAGTCCCGGTCCTCCATCAATCTGGGAAGGACTATCTGCTACCTGTTTCCTCTCGTCCTCATCTCTGAGGTTCAAAACTGTTGTTAACATGAAGGTCACGATCGCGCTCGCTGCTTTCGCCGCTGCTGCGTCGGCAACCACAGAGCTCAGAGGACGTCAGGATGGACACAACGATAAGCCGTGCAAGAACAGGCCGCTCGTGACATCGGTACGACCCTTGTCACTAGATTAGAGGTCGCATCGGGACCAAGCTAATGCGTTCGCAGAGGAAGCTTGAAGCAGATATCACTTCGAAGAAGCTTTTGAGGGGCGCCCAGCAGCTCCAGGATTTTGCTTACAGCTATCCTGCGCGCAATAGGATTATGGGTGGAGCGGCGCATAATGACACTGTTAAATGGCTGAAAAAGGAGCTCGAATCCACCGCTTACTACGATGTTACGCTCCAGCCCTTCTCCAACTATATCATGCAGAACGGCACAATCAACAAGTTCACCATCAACGGACAAGCCATCAACTCTACCATCTTCGAGTACTCGGCCTCCACCAATGGCCTTGTGAATGCGCCCTTGGTCGTTGTCAAAAATTTCGGTTGTGAGGCAGCCGACTTCCCAGCCGGTGTAGCTGGCAACATCGCGCTCATTTCCCGCGGCACTTGCGAATTCGGACTGAAATCCGCTCTTGCTGGCAGTGCTGGCGCGGCGGGTGCGATTATCTACAACAACGTCCCTGGCGTCGTCAACGGCGGACTTGGCCCTCCACCTCGTCCCCAGGGTCCTTATGTTGCGACTGTATCCTTGTCTCAGGAGCAGGGTCTGGCTTACGTATCTCAGATCCAGGGTGGTTCCAATGTAACTGCAGCCTTGGATGTAGTGACTGTCGTTGAGCTTGTTACCACAAACAATGTTCTGGCCACCAGCAAATGTGGTGACAAGAACAACCGGCTTGCACTAGGAGCTCACACAGATTCTGTCGGTGCTGGACCTGGAATCAACGACGATGGTAGCGGAACAGTCGGTATATTGAACGTTGCTAAAGCTCTTGCCAAGTACAACGTCAAAAATGCTGTCACCTTTGGTTTCTGGAGTGGCGAAGAAAGCGGTCTTCTGGGATCAACATACTACGTGGAGAGCCTATCTCCTGAAGAAGCCCTCAAGATCCGCGCCTACCTCAACTTCGACATGATTGCTTCGCCTAACTACGTCCACCAGATCTACGACGGAGATGGCAGCGCCTACGGCTTGACGGGTCCTTCCGGAAGTGGCGACATTGAAGCGTTCTTCGAAAAATACTTTACTCGAGTTGGCGTGCCATACAACGCAACCGAGTTCAATGGCCGTTCTGACTATGGTCCCTTCTTGGATGCCAACATTCCTGCCGGAGGAACTACAACTGGTGCTGATGAGATCAAGACAGAAAAGGAAGCTGCAATCTGGGGAGGTGTCGCTGGAGAGATCCTTGACCAAAACTACCACCAAGCTGGCGACAATGTGGACAACTTGAACCAAGCGGCTTGGTTGTTGCATTCTAGGGGTATTGCTGCAGCGGTAGCCAAGTACGCCACCTCATGGGAGGGATTTCCGGCTCGCTCGCCTGTTGGTAATACTACCACAAAGAGGAGTGCTAGTGAAGTCAGGAAAGGCTTCACTGGTGGGAAGCGCATTGTAAAGCTACTCTGAGAAGCTACATGTGTACGAGTAGATGATATCAAACAACTATAATTCCATCCACCACTATCTAGGTGACAGTTACCAAATGCGCGTGAAGCCACAAAGAGTGCATTGCCATAATTTTCACCTCGTGCGTTCGCCTCGGCACTATATGGTAGTAGTAACTCTACCACCCGATCATGAGCTCTTGATGAAGCTGCGTAGAGTGGTGCGTTTCTATATTTTGCGCCCCACGCGTTAGGGCCGGCCCCATGCTCTAGCAACAGTTTCACCATTGTACTCAAGCCCATGAATGCTTCGTAATATAGGGGAGCCGCTGCAGTTTCTGAAATCGTTGTATCGCCTGGTCGCTCCACGAGTTCTCTGCACCACACAGTCGTAACCAAATAAAATATGCCTGGGTTATTCGCTCATTGGACGCCATGACCTTACAAAATGGCTCCTCACGTCAACTTAGAGAGTCGACAGGATAATACCACTCTGCAGCCATCCGTAAGTCTAGTGAAATGTCAGTATGTTCGGGCCGGCCGGCAGATTGACTTTCCACATGGAATTGTATCGACAGGTGTCGGCAAAATGCTGCTTTGACGAGTGTTCATGACCCCATGAGGAGGGAACCTTTTTTGGTATGTATTTGGAGTATCGTTCTGGCAAATTTAGCAGTCTTAAACACAGCCCGGGAGCATGCTAAGCTGAAGGTCTCATCTTTTGAAAACTATTGCTTATAAGTGTCCACATCACAGCGTTGCAAGGGGAGAAGGTGAGATCGGATTTTCATTGAAGGTCGAGTCTCTAGCAGCGGGTTTCCCAGCTCACCATGGGCCCCTCCTGTTCCTGCTCAATGGAATGATACTTCCGAGACGCTAAACCAAAGCCATGCCCTGAAAAGAAGCAAGGCAAATGAAGGTGCCGATTCTGTTTGAGAAACGCCGAAAAGCACGAGTTTACTAGCAAGACATCATGACGAAAAAGTGTGTGAATAGAAACCACAGCCATTCCTCACTTTCACCGTCCCCTCCCCATGATCATCGCAACCGTTCGATTACTCCACTCCGCAAAAGAGAGATGACGACTTCTTTGGTGAAACGACTCGGCGCCTGATGAATCGGCTCCCATGCAAATACATGGGTTCATCAGGGGGAGGGGCAGCACGGACTCTGCCCAACCCAGAACTTGTCTTTGATGGTAATGCTACCCAAAGGCCACAGGGATTGCTAGAGGTAGAACCGTCGTTGTCTGATGTTGCCAGAAGTTCAGCATTGTGACTCTTCGTGCAACAGAAACGTCGATGCAACAGCGCCACACAGCGTGTGTGCTTGACCAACGGAAGCAAGTAACGTATATGTAGACGTATAAAAGTAAAGAAAACAAAAACGTATGATGCCGTGATTTTGCCGAGTAATTTCACCATATATGTCTGTTTCGAGCTTCGATTCTCTGAATACCTTTTGAAATTGTTCATTGTCCGTGCTTACTAGCCTTGTGTCTCTTCAAGTTCCACTTGTTGTCAGCGCTGTAGCTGCAGAGCTCGATATTACATTCGTGGCGAACACCGAGGTGTTTTGCTTGGCGATGCTGCCAGAAGTTCTTGTAATGTTTGTACTCCTTGTTGCAACAACGGTATTTCTTGTGTTCGTTCCGCTCGTGGTCGCTAAGCTGTCGGCTCCCTACGAAGCGAGCCGTACAGTGTCCGCATTTGAAAGGTCGAGGCGCTGGGGGCAGAGGTTGTGGAGGCGCCTCTCCCGGCCGAGGTATTTGACTAGGTGACTCTGGCTGAGAGAGGATAGGTGTAATGCGTGGTAGGGTCGTGAGTTGCATTGCATCCGATACAGTCTGCTCTGCCATATCTACCGGAGATTGTACCTTGGTTGAAGCTTGTGAAGATGCAGTGCCCCATGGTGTAGTTGCTAGTAGCGGACCCTGAAGAGCCTCACCGAGCTGGGCTGTGGATGCGGCACCAACGCTTCCACCGCAAAACTCGGACGCGGGGATAATAGGAAGTGATAGTGAAGAGACATCGGGACTTGAGTCAATGGTTCCAGAAGAAAGGTCGCTAGAAACGTTTGCTGATTCGTCCCCGTCGACAGCAGAAAGGTCCAAGTCGGGTACTGGTTCGAGAAAGCCGAAGCCCAGCAACGCCTGCACACTCTCATCTGCCCAGAACACGGGATCCGAGCGTAAGAAGTCGTTGAACCATTCTCCATTGGTGGGTGGTTCGGAACAAGTATTTAGACGACCATTTTGTTGCTCCCGGATTGCGCGAGCGCGGGCTTACCCGCGCTGCACTTTCTTCGAGCCGTGAGTTGATTCTGGCGGAGGTCAGTACTGTGAATGCTACGAGATCTTCTCCTGCTTATTTTCCAGAGCAAGTACTTCGAAAGATTCCAGTCGAATGCTATCCGGGCGCAATAGCCGAAGGAGAGGGCCGCAACATGGGGACACGCACCAAAGCCGACAAGGCTGAATCGTGAGATCCAGCCTCGATAGATGCAGTCGATGACTAAGTGCTAGAGGACAAGTACGCTTGCTCCCCAAAGTAAGGGAGCAGGCCTCTTCTGCGGCGCAATGAGACGACCAAGAAGGTGGGCAAGCCTGGACAGATGCGTCTTCTTAACTGACCGGACCCCAGGGCGAGGCTGAAGACGAACGCCGTTGATTGGTGTTCAACAATGGCCTCCGGTACACGGACCTTAGCCAGGCTGAGGCTGAGATTTGCCTCACTTAAACCCCAGCCCAGATCCCCAATTACGCCCGCATGAGCCTATCAACTTGCTGAGACGCCGGAGAGGATGCAAGATCAACGTCATCCTCGACCATCCCGTCAGCCAATCATCACCGCTCTCTCGCTGCAACAGCGCTCGCCAGCCACAGAGACCCTTTGCCTTATCCATTCAATTATCCGCCGCGCAAGTATGTTTGATGCCTCAGGCAGTATACTCATGGAAGTGGACCCGAAACTACTTGGCCGTCAGTGCTCTGAGGCCATCGTGGGTACCCACAACCATCGTACAGTATGCCATCTCTGAAGGACCCGTAGCGAATAGCACGTTTCGTTGAACACGAACAAGTGAATGCTTTGGGGCATTTGGCAATATTATAGTTGGTACCACTCACCGAAAGTGTCTCAGGTCTTCCCGCTGGACCGCTAGCCATGTCATCTCTGCTGTCTCCGAGATGGCCTCCCCCAGGCACTAATCTCTGGTTGGTTTCTCGTCGAGGGTCTCAAACTTCATTGCATTGATAAGAGGACTACAACCTTCCGTCCAATATGACCAAACTCAACGCACCAGTCTCAACAACCAGCAATCCTTCGCACGAATCAATATCCACTGTGTATCGTTAGTCCCAAGTACCTTCATCACTTCTTGAACTTGTTCCACCATGTCTTCCACAAACCCCTCGGAAACCTGCAACATCCATCAAGTAGAGGTTTCTCAAGCTTCCAACACATCTCCAGGCAAGTCCTATCGTAGCCACATGCTTTTCGGCATACTAAAGATCCAGTCGCCATCTCCTGTCTCCCAAGCAGCCCTTGGAATCTGTCGCCTGGAAGATATGCTCGGTCCGATGGCACTCCTGTATACATTGGCGGAAGAGAAGATTTTCAGAAGCATTTCGATGCGTCAACTCCTATGAACTGGAATGTACAAGCACAATCGAATGTCCAACAACCAGAAGGGAAGCGCGACAAGTGATCAACAAGTTTCATGCACGGGCACGGACAATTGAATTGATATATTCTGTCGCACAGTTGAAGCCTATAATGTCTATCCTTTGATGCTACATATTAGATTCATCTACTAGATCTTGACGGCCTTGAAATAGCAAGATACCTTGCTATCTGCCTTAACCAGCCTCCCACCATTTTCCTTCTCCTTGAACTAGCAGTGCTAATCATTTCATTTCAATCCTGTCTCTAACGTGTTATAACAACCTTTTATTTCAACACACACACGGATCCCGCTGCAGAATGGTCTGTCATCACTCAGATGATTCATAACATGCTATCCGAGAATGGAAATTTCTCGTTCTAGCTCCGCTTCATCATCATCTGAACAGTGTTAGTTGAGTCTTTCTAAATATACCAAATGGAGGGAGAGATGAAAGTGTCCATGGAGTGAGGGTGGCTGGGTGGTTGTACTGGGTGGCGTCGTCCATTGGCCGCCACACACTAGTTCAAGCCACACCGCAAACGGTTAGACAAGGCTACCAAACTCAAAGTTACCAATCAAGGCGAGTCCGACTGGAGCTGAATGATGGAAGCCTGTAGGGGGCGGAGCAGAGCCTCAAAAGTAACCTTTGCCAACCTTCTCTCTTTTATGCTTCTCTCATACACCTTGCACCTCTATTTCAAGATGTCTGATCCACTTCCTGTCGACGAAAATACTCAAAAACCTCCACCATGCAGTGGCTGTGGATCGTACAACTGGGATGGTTATTTTGACAAGGTATCCTTTTCCATGGCTCCTCACGGTTTCTTCGAATATAAGAACATTGATTCCTCGAATTGCTGCGAAAGATGCTCTTTTTTGTTGGCATTTTGCCACCGTCATATTGACCCTTCTCAAGCGGCCAAGGCGTCGCTTCATAGAGAATGGTTCATCGACAAAGTCACCTCTGTCAATGGCGTCCTTGGCCCTTGTCCTTCGCTACAATTGATGAGAGGCGCTGGGAGGGACTATCCTCGTAGTGTCCTGGTGCCGGTCGATGAAGGCAACGGTCAGTTTGGTATAGGTGCACGCATACTGTCCCCAGACGTGATAGATTACGCCTTTATTAAGAGATGGATGAAGACGTGTGAATATCGGCATAGAGGGAAATGTCAAAAACCTCAACGCCCCGTCCGTTCGCTGCCTGAGCTCACAGTCATTGATTGCGACACCAAAAAGCTGGTCCCTTATCGTTTCGGTCACCAATTCGTTGAGCCAAGACAGCGGTATGTGACATTGAGTTATATCTGGGGTTCCTCGGAGTTTACCGACCAAGATTCGATAGCTGGGGCTAGTCTTCCCGATGATCTGCCTCGAGTTGTTCAAGACGCCATCACTGTCGTTGCTAAGTTAGGATTCAAATACCTCTGGATAGATCGATATTGTATTCCGCAGGATGATCCCTCGGCGCGTAACATTCAAATACACCAGATGGGCGAAATATATGCGAGGTCTGCCCTGACTATCATCGCCGGTGCCGGTACAGGCCCTGGTTACGGTCTACCTGGAGTTAGCCTTCCCCGCAAACCGCAACTTTCTGGGAAAATTGGAAAGTACACTTTCGTCGATCTCAATTTCCTCACAACTGACATGTACAACTCACCATGGAACACAAGAGCATGGACATTCCAAGAAGGCTTGCTCTCAACGCGACGCCTAGTCTTTACCGATACTTCTGTATATTTTCAATGCGGCGAGATGCACTGCTATGAGAATTTGTCAAAGCCAATATATCACGTCGAGATGTCTACTCTCATGGCCTTTGACGGCGATCGAGTTTTTACACGAATCTTTCCCGTTAGTAATGCTGCTCCTGGAGAACTCATCAATCGCATTGAGAAGTTCTACAACCGACAGATGAGTGTTGACGGCGATGTATTGAATGCGCTTGCAGGAATCTTTGCACAATTCCGCGATAGACCACGTGTTTCCAGAGAACGGGTCCGCCGGGATGGCATTATCACGAGATTTTGTGATACACCAATGGTAACATTGGACAGGGTCGATACTTTGTGCGGCCTCCCTATCTATGGAAGGCAAGCCTTCCACAAACGAGCGCAGGCACAAATGACTTTGACCGGAATACTGGTCCTAGCACTGTCTTGGAGTATTAGCGGTGGGATTCTTCGACGAAAGGAGTTTCCCAGTTGGTCATGGGCCGGCTGGAAGCCAGACAGGACGCCGGATAGAATTCATCTGGCAGGAGTCACGGGTTCCCATAGCCTTGGGATTGGCCCTTTGCGTACCCTCATCAACCGACAAGGTTGGATGACGGAGTATCACGCGCCTCCAGTAGCCTTTCCGCTTTCGATAGAGGTCCTAGCAGGAAACGGAGTCTGGGTGCCTTGGGAAGAACGCGGCCTGATGTTGTTAGACGACCTCGAGTTATCGGAGAATGTCAAGTCGCTGCGGATTCGGGGATGGACATGTCTTCTTGAGGTTGAACGAAAGGAGTCGAACTGGTCCATTTGCTCTCCTGAAAAACTACTCGACAAGTATTTCTCATTGAAGAATATCGATGAGTCGGATTTGGGCTTGCCATCCTCAGATGGCTCTGTTATCTCATTGAAAGCGCTACTGCTCAATATTGGTGCCTGTAGCGCTTCAAGCTATCGGTCTGCACGACAGACGATCTCAATGCTCATCCTTCGGGAAGTAGGATTGAATAATTACGAACGAATAGCTCTGCATAGCCATTCGTTCGAAGATGGCGAGGTTAGCTATGGTCCTTGGATTGACGGCTTTGAGGCGAAAGGCGTGGACTTTCAACTCGAAACACTAGAAATTGTTTGAAAATGCACTTGGTCTTCTTTTCCGTCATGAAAACTGTTTTCAATAGCTTTGAGCCGCGATTTTCAGCACAAAGTGAGATAGCATCGTCCTGTGTGCTAGGACACCTTCCCTACTAGGAAGGAACTATTCTTAGCCTCCCAGTCTCTCCGTCGTGAATGTATGTAGATATAGTTCAAGTAATGTGTTTCTTTCAATCAACTCTCTTACCACTCTGGTCCCCTCGAGGGGAATTACGGCCATATGGGCATTGTGTGAGAAGAAACTTTTGAGAAGACTATGGAGCATCAGAGGTGACGCGCTGCCGTTGGCCCAGCTGATCAGCGGGCAACCTCCTCGCCGTCTCGTCTCCACGGCTACACTCTATGATTGAGCCTAGCCCAGCGCTGCATGGCCTACATGGCCTCCCAGAACACCACATTTAGCGGAGCCCACAACCAGGGCGCCCAAGTCGGTATAAACTCGGGCACGGTCAACAACTACTTCAACGCTCAAGCCGGCACGTCCCCCTCCACCCGCTCCACCAACAATCGCAGGCCATGTGCTAACACTAGCTGACCGCCAGACCCATCTTCCACCCCGCTAAGGCCATCATCCAATGTCCCCTTCCGCAGAGACAACGACTATGTTGATCGTGGCGATATCCTCGCACGCGTTGACGAGCGATGCTCGCAGCCAGCGGGCCGGGCGGCGCTGGTAGGCTTCGGCGGCTTTGGGTACCAAACGACTCAACCTGCGCTCGATCTGGCCATCCCTAACTCGCGGCAGGAAATCGCAGCTCGCGATTGAGTATGCGCATCGCGTCCGACAACGCTCACCAAACACGTGGATATTCTGGGTGTATGCCAGCAACTCATCGCGGCTTGAGGAGGCATACAGCGATATCGCAGAAAGAGTTGGCCTGTCTTCTCAGCCTGGCGCTGCGGCCGACGTCATCCCACTCGTCCGTAAATGGCTGTGTAACGAAGCCAATGGGCGGTGGTTAATGATCGTAGACAATGTCGACGACGAGATTACGGTCAGCTCCCAGAGGGGTGGACAGAGCATATCGTTAGCCTCATTGTTACCACAAAGCGATCATGGAGCGATTGTTCTCACTTCACGGAACGCTGATGTTGCGCGCAGCCTGGTTGGCCGTCAGCAAGACATTATCATGGTCGGTGCAATGAGTGAAGGCGAGGCCGTTAACCTTTTACAAAATAAACTAGGAGATGGGCCGTGGCACGATGCGACAAAGCTTGTCAAAGCTCTCGACTGTATACCGCTTGCGATCGCCCAAGCAGCAGCTTATATAAGTCGATTAGGCTCACGAATGTCAGTCGCAAAGTACCTCAGCGAGCTTAAGGAAGTTAAGAAAACAGTGCAGCTGCTCCAGAAAGCGGCCTCGGATACACGACGTGATGGCGAAGCGCTGAACTCAGTTCTCACGACTTGGCAAATCTCTTTCGAGCATATCCTCCAGAAGCAACCGTCCGCGGCACATCTCCTCTCATTTATGAGTTTCTTTAACCAGCAAGGCATCCCTGAGTTCATGGTCCGTCATTACACCGATAAGGATAGTGAAGAGAAAGACAATCTTTCAGATAGTCGATTAGAAGAGGAGGACATTGATTTTGAGGAGGATGTGGCTCTTCTCCACGCCTTCTCACTAATAGGCACGACAGAACGCGAAAACGAGTTTGAAATGCATAGGCTGGTTCAGCTCGCGACGCGAATATGGCTCAGGTCAACCAATACAGATAGAAAATGGCACCGGGTCTTCATACAAGTGATGGCCCAAGAGTTCCCTGATGGCGAGTACGCGAACTGGCCGAGATGCCGGGCTCTTTTTCCACACGTGTTGCCTATGGTAGAACAGGAAGGGTTAACTATCGGAAAGACCGATGAATGGGCTTTACTTTTGAACAACGCTGGCTGGTACGCGTGGCGACAAGGACTCTTCGCACAAGCAGAAGGCATGGCCTCAAAGGCCCTGAAAATCCGAAAGGAGGCGTTGGATGCTGACAACTACAGCACACTTCTCAGCTCAAGCCTCCTTGGCTCTATCTTGACAGACTTGGGCAAGTACAAGGAGGCGGAATCGATGTACAGACAGACGCTAGCGGCCAGTGAGAAGGTGTTTGGTCTTGAGCATCCAGACACGATGACAGTCATAAACAACCTGGCCCTCGTGTTAGACAGGCAAGGCAAGTACAAGGAGGCGGAATCGATGCACAGGCAGACGCTAGCGGCCAGTGAGAAGGTGCTTGGTCTTGAGCATCCAGACACGATGACAGTCATAAACAACCTGGCCCTCGTGTTAGACAGGCAAGGCAAGGACAAGGAGGCGGAATCGATGCACAGGCAGACGCTAGCGGCCAGTGAGAAGGTGCTTGGTCTTGAGCATCCAGACACGCTAATAAGTATGAACAACTTGGGAGTCGTGTTAGTTAGCCAAGGCAAGTACGAGGAGGCGGAAATGATATATAGACAGACGCTGGTGGCCAGTAAGAAGGCGCTATGTCTTGAGCATCCACTCACGCTGACAACTATGAACAACTTAGCCGTCGTGTTAAACCACCAGAGCAAGTACGAGGAGGCGGGATTAATGTACAAGCAGGCGTTAGCGATACAGGAGAAGGTACTTGGTGTTGAACATCCTTCTACACTACTGATCTCCAACAACTTGGCTACAGCGTTAGACAACCAAAGCAAGTACGAGGAGGTAAATCGATGGATAGGTAGAAGCTAGTGACTAGTACGAAGGCGCTTGGTGTTGAGCATCGATCTACACTAATGAGCGTGTACTGCCTCGCCTATCTTCTATGAATCTAATGCGCTATATACGAGAGCATACGCTAGACACAATACCACTCTTGGGAAGGATCATCCTACTAGGTGCACATGTAGCCAACACCATTCATAGATACTTGTATCTTGAACGCAGGGCCAAGTTGACGTTCCTACAAGATTTCATGCCGTAGGCAATCGCGACGCGTTGCATGATAAAAACACAGTCTCTCCATACTAGATGAGATCGTTGGTGATGAGCAAACCTGTAGCACTGGATGGATGTGCTACAACGATGATTGGTCAAAGAATTTTGGTGATAGGTAGCGGTGTTGTATTGTGTGGTCGGTGTTGAATGTGCAGGTGCTCTTCCCCGCAGATTTACATGAAGAGCAGCTAGATTACTAATACAGTTGTTGCCTGCCTGGCGTGCGACAATTCCTTCTTACTTGACACACAGACCCAACACACAGCGGGTCTTGAATCAGCTCTCCTACTTGCATATAAAAACCACTCTTCTATCTCTTTTGAGCCACGGTAAGACATATATGCCTCTTAATTCAGATACGCCGACCGCGTCTCCGTTACTTAGCTCGCACAACACACTATGCCATTCCTCCAACTTTCCCCCGAAATCCTAATTCAAATTTTCGATTATATCGGCTCATCCTATTTCCGCTCGGATCTGTCACGCCTCACAGTCTGTAAGCAGTGGAGCAAATTTGCCTATACCGCGTGCTTCCAGGATTTTTATGTTACTCAGAAGACACTACGACGCTTACTGTCCTCTCCGTACGTGGAATTAAGTCTGCCTCTAGTCAAAGACAGCGTGGGAACCCTGGACCTGGATTTGAAGGGCTTTGAAGACTGGGACTCTATTCCAGTGTCTCAACACGATTCGCGGGCCGTAAATGTCCTAAATGTGTGGAATGGCGCTCATGGACGCGCAGTGCGCGCAGCCTGGACAAGAGAGCTGAACAACGATCTCTTCTACCTCGCCAACATCATTAAACAGTCACGGAAACTGCGCATCCTACGTATCCAAGCCACCAGTGAACTGCATCCGTTACTTCATCTTCTAGAACGCCGCGACTACCTTTTGGATCTACAGTGCGCGCCTTCTTATCAGCCAGCAATATAGCTAGTCTAGAGCTAGATCTATGCGGCACTCAACTTATACCACATCAAAGCCAAGAACACGGTGAAGGATTCCATGTCTGCACAACTATCGCCGCTCTTCTTACTACGCTACGACGTTTACGACTGCGTATGCGCAGTATCTGTGCTGATATTTTAAAACCTCAACAATATAGCACTAATCTACGTTTAAACGAGATACTTATTAACCTTAGTCTATCTAACGAGTCACCCCTAAGCACCTCAGCGGTGCACGCTACATGTTGTAGTTCCTCAGGGGGGTTAGTTCAACTAAAAGCGGATATAGAAAAGCAGGCGCAAGATCTTATAGCACAGATGGCGGCGCCAAAAATAGTGAGGATATTAACGCATACGCTTCCAAGTATTAAAATGCGGGCGTTTGATGTCTTAACTGGCAGAAATATCACTTTAAGTGAGGGTGCAGAGTGGGATGACGACGGCGAGGCTATCGAGGACGAAGTGTCGGACGAGGAGTCCGAGATTTCGGACCTTTCCTCAGACGGCAATGGATAGCCACGATTGGCATTAAATTTATTAGGGAGCGAACAAGCGAGTATCTCAAGGGTATTGAGGACAAGATTAGGCAAGCAGATGGAAGGCAAGAAAACCCTGAGCAACTCTTTACGAACACCGAAAGTTCCGTCCGTTTCCACCCACTCTCCCAAGTGCTAGCAAAAGGGGCCCCTCCCGGCGTTCCCTTATCATATCGTGCTCTCGCAGACCATGGCGAAGTCGCTCGCCCCAACCTTCATCCATCGTGTGCGCGGCCGCCGATCGACAGAGGAGAAGACCCAGAACGAACAGTATCTCGCAGCCTAGGAAGAGGAAGCCCTCGTTAAGTTTCATTGGCAGATAAGAAGGATGCGATCAAGGCGGTAAAGGGTACATTTAAGCGTGGGCGAAAGCGCAAGGGACAGAGGAGAAGAATTTCCGCCTCTGTGCTCCAGACGAGAATTCGTTGGCTAAATTGCTCAGCGCGTTCAAGAGTCTACTAAATAAGAGGAAGGAAAGTGAGCAGAAACGTGCTGGACCAGCGAACCCTGCTACTAAACCTCCAAAACCCCTTTCTCGTTCGTCAACAGCAACGTCAAATGCTGCAATAACCGAGCAATAATCCATCGCCATTCGATGACCACTCCATTCTAATTGTGTAAACACCCCAGGCCCCACATATTCCTTTGTAATTGCCGACCAACACCATCGAAATTTCCTTTGACTATTCCTTTTACGAATACCACGAGTCTACGATTTGTTCGCATATCATACCGATTCCTAAACAGAAGGGCGAGTGATATCTCCTTGTTGCATTAAATACTTTGCTTGGAAAAGCAACATTTACGTTGTTGAATTGAAAAGTAAGGGAAGGCCGCATAGTCGAAATAGTGCCTTGTTTATAATACCACTCTTGACAGAGTCAATTGATACCCTTTTGGGCTCGTTTATTCAATACAGATCTTTTGTAGAGCATGAATTTTGTCCCTATTAACCGATCAAGGTTGCTCACGAAACAGATACTGCAGCTGTCATGTAAGTTATCTTGGCAATGGCTTATCAGCCTTGCTGCATATTCCGAAGCAGCCTTCTTCGCCCCCACAGACGGAGCAGCCTGGCAGAACCTGGTTCAGCCTGGCTGCTTAACGCTGGACACCCCGCTTTTCAATCCATACCTCCCGACCCTCACAATCAGGCTGTGGTGAGAAGCGACACTTCATTTTTGCTCATCATGGAGACTATTAAATCTAGCAACATGAACGCTAAACCTGCAGAAAAACCAGTTGTTTCCAAGACAGGAAAAGTTCAGCCTCCTTCGAAACAACCTACTGTTGAGGACTACGACTCTTCTTCCGATGCTGAAGACAGAGTGTTTCGGAAAAGGGTGGTTTTCGACGACTCGGCAAACAAGAAATCTACAAATCGAGGGAGCACTCATGTTATCTCGGAACACCATGATATGAAATCGGAGAGCGGCTCTAGCCAGTGGTCTAGTAATACTCTTGTACCACCTGATCCAGACCACGCTGCGCCCGCTGCGCCCGCTGCTGCCACTTCTCTGGCTAAACCGATCTCAGATCCGACCGCACCCAAAGTGTATCGATATCCAATCGTTGTCAATCGCTCAACTCGCAGAGCAGAGCATCAGAAGAGAAGTACGCCTTCAGGTCCACCGCCAGAAAAGCCATCAATACCAAGGCCTCCGATAGGGTCCGTCAGACCCACGTATCCCATGGAGTATGAAGTCACCACTTCAGAATCCGCTGAAGAGGAAAGCGAGGAAAGCGAAGAAGAATGGGACTATATTGACGAGATTACACCTAGTGAAAGTGCCTCTAGAAAAAGGCCCTCACCAACATATAGTGAATCCCAGAATCAAAGTATTTCGAGTCGGGGTCGACTGAACCGACATCTGGAAAGCGCACAGTCTCGGCAGCGTAGGCAGGCAGAGAGAAGGAGAAGACTACAACCTGACTTGCCTGCATCTCATACACGTCCTTATCGACATTTTTACCATATGCGGCTGCCATCGTATTATACAGAACCGCCGCCATCCGCGCGCAACTACGGCGATCGGTACTGGGAACCACATTACCCACCGCACGACCCATGGTATTACTCGCAAAGGGCGTACGATTATTTTGCGCTTCCAGCTACAGGCAGTCCATTCGCGTCACCAGATGGCGTACCGCTGCCCTATTCTGGCCAGTATCCCCCTCCACCACCCGAAGTCCTGCAAAGAGTGCCCATGCCATCATCATCACCCCCTCCTGCCCCGCCACCTCCGCCGCCACAAACAGAATATCAGGTTTCTCAGTCTACCAAATCAGTCTCATCACCTGTGCCATCTCCCGCCGTGGTTCCAGAACCTGTTGCGACGGCGAAGAAGACCGATCCTATTGCATTGGTCGAGGCCTATCTTGAAGAAGTAAAAAAAGCCAAGGAGAAGGAGTTATTGGAGGCAAATCGTGTTCTTTCTTGGATCGACCAGCGCACACCGTAAGTGTCCAGTATGTCTTTCTAGGGCCTGAAATAATGCTCGTCCAGCAAAGAAAAAAGTGCGCCATCAGTGCCCGACGTTGAGTCTTTCCGTCAGTACGATGATGAAACCGATGTTTCATATAGCGATGCATCTTCGGATATAACCACTCAAACAGTACTGCAGCCTTCTACATCTGCTCAAAAGGATTCCGTACTACGCTCGCCCAGTGTATCTTTTCGCCTTGATTCGGAAAGACAGATGAATGAGAGATTCTCGGGAAGTACGACGGGGAACTCAAGTCCGAGTGTCTGCTCCGAAGTCTCGTCTGAACCATACCAAAGTTCGGAACGAACAACATTCGGGGATTGTACAAGAGCAATTGAGAATAGAATAACCGATGCCGAGAATTACATGACACGACCTGGTGATTTGAAAGTTGGCGTCAAATATCAGAAGAACGAAACTGATGACACAATGACTACCATTGAACTTATGCGTCAGGAGCTCACTATGCTGAAGAACCGGTTGGTAAGAGCAAGAGAGTCGTATTCGTATTCTTGTGCTGAATCACACTAGAAACGCAAAGAACCGAGCTGGTTTGGTGCTGCTTTTTATGCTCGCTTGAAGAAAACCTTTCGTCGTCTGCCTCGCGAAGGGACGCAGCGACTGGAATGGATCTGTGTAAGTAACAGCCCTCAACGCCGAATTCAGTGTCTGACATGCTGTAGGAATGTGGCGATGAGATGTTTGATGATTTTCCTATCACAGACTCGGCACAATATCAACAGATGCTCGCCTTCCTTAACGGCTACACACCTAGCACGAGGCCTTCTGGCCATGGCCCGCCATCAGATGATCTTGAGTCAGGAATTTTACATTCAAGCTTCTCCTCCCTTCCATCGAACGCCGGAAGTTCTAAACATGGAAAATCCCTAGCATCCACCGCAGGGTCATCTGGTACCTACATCGGCTCCAGCAACTCCCAGATTTTCACCAGTCTACTAGATCCCCCCTCCCCCGCAACAAATACCTCGAACTCTGCATCTCCACAGGAAAATTCGAAACAAAACTCACAGAAATCCAACTCACCACCAACAACCCTTCCTCGTCAACCATCTGCACCGACTCCCACCTCTTCCGCCAAATCCACGCCCGCTACACCGCAATGCGCAAACACACTTGGCGCCGCTTCTTCTACCATCCATGCGGCATTAAATTCGTGCACTTTGGCGTACAAACTGACTCACATGTTGATTTCTTCAATACAGACCCCTTGCCTACCGAGGACGTCCTCGCGACAAAACGCTACGAATATAACCTCGACCCTCCCATTCTTCCTCCCATGACATCCCGCAATTTCCTGCATTACTTTTATAAACACTCTTCTTTCTCACATATCATCGATGCGAAATGGATGGCTCGTCTCCCGAAGAAATTGGGCGAGAGTTTGGTACGTGATATTGGGGTTAATGAGTTGAGAGAGGGCTGGGGTATACAGATCCTTGAGGGCCCGAATAAAGTGGTTATATCGTGGGCGGCGATGGCGTTGATTGTACTGAGTTTTTTGGTTTCGTTGGTGTATGATTTGTGCATGAAGGGCGGGGATAGTGGGTTTGCGATTGGGCAGTGGATGGTTGCGGGGTTGGCGGTGGGGTTGTCGGCGGTGTGGTTTGGGTTGGAGGATGAGGTTGTTGAGGTGGATATTCGGGCGCAGATGTGATATTTTGTTGTGTGGAAGGAATATTTCAAACGAATTTTGGTGGATTGGAGATGGGTAAACGTTCTTCATATGTCTGTCGTAAGATTTAGCTTCAGACTAGATAGATACGACGCGTAGTCGACCATGTCATTGCTCCTCGAATAAAGGTACATTCACACCACCTCTCTTCCTCTCCTCCCACCTCCGCACAATCTTCACACCCTTCCCCATCCACAACCCATCATCCCCTTTCCCACTCTTTATTTTCTACGGAAACCAACACTCCACCTACACCTCCCCTTTCCCCTCCCCATCTCTCTTCCCCTTCCTAATCCCCACCAAACTCTCCGACAACCCCTCCTCCGCTCCCCACTCGTCCAAACCATCATCCTCAAGCTCCTCAACCCCCCAAACCCACGCATCGCATCACAAACCACATGCCACTATGCAAACTCGTCAGGTGGACAAATGGTAATACTGCAGTCCCAGGCCTGTGGATCGTGAACGACGAATCACGAACCTTAGCGCGTGGCCCTGTCACACCACTCCAGCCTTGCAAGATGGTTTTGGAAATATTATGCGGTCTCCCTATTGTAGGTTGCAATGCTCGATACTTTTATTCGAATCATAGTTGTAGCATCGACCGTACGAGTTTCAAAAAGCAACGGATTGCAAAGATTTGATGGCTTTGGCCTTCTTGATCAAGGATAGATATGGCGGTTCTGAAAACAATTAGTACTGTACATGATCTAATATGGCCATGACGGGACTCTAATTATAAAATCTAACTCACCCCTCGAGTGTACTTAGATTCTCAGAACGATAAGCCCAAACACATTCACAATGCGCGAGGTCGCGACACTAGATTCTCCGATGTCTTTCACTGAATTTGTAATGGGAGCTAATGTGTGGAAGACATCGCTTAAGCAATATTTCACCCCTAGGCTTCTAGTAATATTCTTATATAGCTCTTCATCGTCACAACTGCACATCTACAAAATAGAATACGGGGGAAAATTAGTCAGTGAATCGTCTGTATACAATATAACATAGTAGAGGTACATAATCAGTATCCTTGGATGTATGAGTGTGCCATTATTCTATAGCTGCACATACCGACGCTATCGGGGCTCTCATTACCTTCCTAAATGATTAGTATTTTTAGTGAGACTACAGCCACCCACCAATGGTCAGTACATGTTCACGTTATCTATGCCATGTTTTCATCTGCCCTCGTGGTCTCGACCCCCGCAATTGCTGCCTTCGCGATTAGTGAAAACAAATCAAGATTTCTGACTTCACAATCTGAGTTGTTTGCTTTAAGAGAAATAAAGCTGCACCGTAAATGGTTAGCTTTGATGGACGCAAATGACCGAACAAAGGGAAACCCAAAGAACTTGAATGTAGGTAGCAATTATATGCTCTCATTACACTATGTATCGACATTAGGTTTCATTATTACGTTGAATAGCTCGAAGAACTCGCCATCATCAGAATGCTGGGGGCACATGGTAATGGTAGCTAGCTACGCCATTTCTGTCATTAACTATTTCCACTCATGAGCGCTTCCAGAAACGCCAGTTTCGCTTTGTCTCCCGCTTCTCCGCATTTCCAATAACCCTTCCAGAAACCTTCTGATCCATCTCGTCGAGTTTGTAATTGTTTAGGCAGAGCGACAACGGGACGATTGGGGCAGCGCAGCAAAGCGCGCCGATGAGGAGATATCGCATAGTCTCCTGGTAGGCGCGATTGATGGCGATGCGCGCTGGCGAGCCAGCTGGATAGAGTACGTAATCTGCCGAAACAAGGATGGAGCCGTAGATCTTGGTATAGTCGGCGGTTTGGTCCGCTGGAAGGTATTGCTGCAGCTTGGAAGGGATGTAAGTTGACCAGATTGCGCCAGAGACGGCGGCGCCTACTGCACCACCGACTTCGAGGAGCGTTAGCCAGACAGTTGTAGCTGCTGCGACTTGTTGATGGGAAACGGAGGCCTGAACACCAAGTTGGACGGGGACGTTGAGGAAACCGCCGCCGATACCGATGGCGATCTGTGTGCCAATAAGTGTCCCCGTTGATGCGTTCTCAGTGCGGTACGCCAGCATGAGACCCATGCCCATGAGATAGATGACGGAGCCGAAGGTGACGTAGTACTTGTAATGTGCGGTGTACTTGATGATGAGCGACACTATAATCGACGAAACGGTGGAAGAAAACGTAAAGACGCGAGTGATGTATCCAGAGGTAACAACAGACTGGCCTTGTACGATTTGCAAGTAAGAGTAGAAGTAGGGGAAAACCGACATGTAGAAGGCCACTGAATTTGTTAGAACATGTTAAGCTTTAGGTGATTAGATGTGACTTACTGAAGTAGAAGAACGCGATTAGCGTTCCTGCTACCACTGTCCTCTTCTTAAATAGATCGGGCGGGAAGAAAGCCTTTGGTGCTAGCTTCTTGCTCGTCTCCCAGAACGGGAAAAAGAGGAGGCATACAACGCCTATAACAAGCATGGCAATCATGCTCGCGTTCCTCCACCCATTACTTGCGCCGGGGGCGAGCGTAAGCGGAAGTAGCACAAGCGAAATACCTGCAGCCAGTAACAACAGGCCAAAGGTATCAAGATCAAACCACAGATTCTTCAGGATTTGGAACACAGTGTTTCCGCGGAATGGACTCGGGACATGCAGACCCATCTTCTTTGCGCGGCGCTGGTTCATGAACAGACTCACAGCGAGTGGGATGAAGCAGATCGGTAAAATGATGGCCCACATACCATAACCCCAACGCCAGACAGTGGTGCGTAGAATCGCAGCGCCGACTTCTGGTCCCGCCCAAGTCGTCCACAGAAACGGAACATCAAACAGAGTCGAAAAGAGCGCACGATTGAGAAGATCAGTGGTATCCGCAACGAAGATCTGCTGCAAGATTAGAAGTCCGTTGAAACCGGCGGCCCAGAAGATTTGCGCGCTGGCAAATGTCTGTACGTTGTGAGATGCAGCCTGCTGGATGTATCCAATGGTGTAGAAGAAGATTGTGATGCAGAAAGCCTCGAGACGTCCAAACACATCGGCAATTTTTCCCATGGGAGGCTTGATGACCGCTACATGGGAATTAGGAATATGTTCACGCAAACTCATAATCTGACAGAGAGACTCACCGCTTACAACACCCTGTACGACATAGATAGTTGAGATAAGGGAATGTGTGTTGAAGGCGCTCGTAGCATACGGGGTCAGCAATCCCGTGACCTGGATTTCGAGGGAGGTGACATTGGCGATGAGAAGAAGCCTGGTATAGTGGTCAACGAAACATTCGTACCGTTCATTGGGCAGACTGAGCATACGTGACATATGCAATAATGAGTGACGTCTTGGTCCAAGCCTTGCTCACAGCTTCAATACGCTTGACACCGGCCTGTGCCTCCGAGTAGTCACTCGCAGAATCGCTATCGTGGTTCAAGGAATGGTCGCGGTCGAGCTCGGCATCTTCTTTGCCGAATGTGTCGGTGCCGTTGTTGACCACGCCATTGTCCGGCCTGAGGGAGTTTCGCATACTGTCTCACACGTCTTGCGAAGGTCGTGATCCAAGAGTGAAGATAGATATTGAGGTTTTCACAGCTGTCGCAAGGCCATGGGATCGGCAGCGCCCACCGCCTTTATCTGATCGACGCTCGCCGCATGCAGTTGCTAGCGCGTGCGCCTCATTGGTAACCGTTCACCATGCCAAGTGCAGTCGTGCCATGGCAAGCGCAGATTTCTCTCCCCACACGGGCACCGGATACGAGTCCCCGCCACGCCGATGGGCTCGCGCCATGATACGCGACCGACGCCTCGACGCTGTGAACCAGTGTTGGAGCAGTCGAGCGCCACTTTGGAGCTGGTGGCTTGTGATTAGATGGATCTTATCAGATCTTCCGCTAGCGCCAGCGGCCTTGGCACCACCAGCAGTCTCTTGGGTTACGTCAGAGCCAAACTCTGGGATTCGTCCGACGGTAAGGCCGCCAGTCCTGGGCATCGGCGTGACCGAATCATCCCACTGACCTTTGGGTTTCTGCTAACAGATTTTTCGTCCCAGGGACCAGAGTAAGCATGGACGTGACGGGGATGCAAGGCTTTGTTCCTCGGGCGTACCGAAAGCGCTGCTGACATGCTACTTCGGAAGATTTGCTTGTTCTCCTAGTATCACCTTCCTGGATAGATACTCCCGCCACGGTCACGCTCAAGTCCTGCGCTACGGTGCGGCTGAAGCTCGGCAGACTGTCAATACCGGGATGCCTTGTAGCTGAATGGCTTGAGCGATATCGGAAAGTATAATTGAAGAGTCGATTCAATCAGCTACTCGCCTCAGACTTTGAAGCTTGGGACGAGAGCGAGGCAGACATGATCTGGCCGCACGATACTCAAGAGTTGCTTGGCTAGGTGTGACAGAGCATGCGATCTGGACGTTGGAATGTGACACAGCAGTAGCGCGCATTGTCCTTTGAAACATGGCCGAGGTGCGTGGACGCATCACGCCTGTCAAGTATCGTAGCCGTATATTCACGGAATCTCCAAAAAGTGAACGTAGCAAGAGTAAGTGTAGGCAGAACTAACATTATAACATACTGTACAAGGAAATCAAAGCAGAAGACGAATACGAACACCAAATGATCTGTCTCACCTTAGGACACAACATATTACAGCTTCCTTCCGTCTCTCACACCTGCGTCTCGTCCTTCTCTCTCAATCCCTCCTCGCTTCCATCTCTAACCTCGCTCCTCCTAACATCATCCTGCTCCTCGGCTCTCGCAGCTCCATCTCCACCAATCCCAGTGCCGCCATCAACCTCTTTCTTAATCGCCAGCTCCGGGTTCCCCGCCTCAATCCTCTCCCTCATCTTACCACTCATCTCTTCCAAGCTTGGCACCACCCACTTTGCGCTCTCCCATGGTTTGACGCCCATGAGGTACATTGTATCAATTTCTTCGAGCGTGCGGCCCTGGCCCTCGATGACGAAGAAGTACACGATCAGTCCGCCAAGAATGTTGGTACCAGCGAAGACATAACCATAACGGAAATCGATGGCTCCAGTAATGAAGGGTGTGAAGAAAGCCAGAAGGAAGTTCCACAGCCAGTTTGACGCAGTGGACAATGCCATTGCCTTGGCGCGGTAGCGGGAAGGATAGAGCTCTCCACAAATGGTCCAGATCCTGGGACATTTTAGCACTTAACTCGCCGCAGGAGTATGGAATTGCTTACATTGGTCCCCAAGTCGTGGCGAAGCCAAAAATGAAGAAGCAGGCAAAACAGATCATGGCTGTTGCTGCGCTTTCAGTTCTCTCGGGATCCTCACGATCGAGAGCGAAGTGGCCGACCGAGGCAAATATCAAGAAACAGATGAACATCCAGACAGAGCCGGCGATGAGCGACTTGCGGCGACCATAGTGCTCAACAATGTAAAGACCGTAGAACGTCACGCCAAAGTTGATTCCGTTCTGGAGAGCATTAGCATGGCCTTGTTAAACGAATCGAATATCCTAGCTTACCAGGATCATCTGCGTCACGAAAGAGTTCTTTATCCCTGTCCCGGCAAACACCACCGTACCGTAGTAGAAGAAGTAGTTTGCACCCGTCAATTGCTGGAACATCTGCAGCCCCATGCCGATTGCAAGACGATACGCCATCTTGGGTGCCGTCCACATACCAATCCACTCCTGGAACGCGTTACCTATTTTAGTCTCTGCTTCGAATTTCGCCCTCATCTCCTCGAGCTCAAGTTGGATACTGTAATGGTTCTCCGGGACACCGTACACACTGACCATCGTTTTTGTAGCCTTGTCCACCTTGCCATGGCGATAGTTGAAACGCGGTGTCTCGGAGAAACCTAGGATGCCGACGCTGAGGATGACGGCTGGCACGAATGCGAGGCCGAGCGTGATTTGCCATGAGGCGGCTTTACCGGATTGATGGCGTTCCGCTGCGTAGTTGAACACTGCTGCTAGGAAGATGCCAAATGTTATCATGAGCTGGTATGTTGAGATGAGTGCACCCCGGATATGTCTTGGAGCTGTCTCTGCCTGCTTCACGTTAGTGACTGGCTTTGTCTTGAGATATATGAACATACTTGATACATAGGGACTAGGAGACTGAGCGCACCAACGCCAAGACCGGCGACGAATCGACCCATCATAACCTGGTACCACTTATCTGTCGAGGAGATTTGCACAATAATACCAACGCAGAGGACGGCGCATGAGACAATGATGCTCCTCTTGCGGCCAACCCAATCTGCAATTGGAGCGCCGATAAGTGCTCCAAAAAGTGTGCCAATGGACAAGAGCGCAACAATAAGCCCGGACCGTACGTTAGAGAAGTACGGCGTGCCATCTTGATGATGCTGTCCGAAGCGGTTCAAGAAATCTTGCATGCCGAGGAATCCGGAGATCATACCGGTGTCCTGATGAGGGTGAGTAAGGTCAGTGTACATCTCATGCGTATCAGGTCATTGGGCTCACGAACGTAACCAAACACGAAGCCACCTAAGCCTGTTAGAAAAGAGATATACATGAGCACGAGAAAACTTACCCATCGACACCAAAATACCCATCCAGAAGCCCTTCCAAGTAATCCTAGGAAGAGGTGTATTATCGTAGCCTGCATGCTCGCCAACCCATCGCGATGTATGCTCCACAGAGTTCCTGCGCCGCCACTCTTTAACTGGATTCGAGAACTTCATTATGTCTTGACACAGGGCCTTGTAATTCGTTTCAATTCTGGAAGCCAATGCATTGCAACCTTGAAAAGATGCATGGTACCTTTATACTCCTGGCCCGGGGAATCGCACCGGCATCTCGGGTCTTCCATGCTTACTGCATACACCTTCCCCATGGGCACGAGGTCAGACAAATATGACGAAATAGTGCGGGTTGGACGATGCTGGCGATAGTTGTGGGGCGGAAGAGGGCGGAAGATGTAATCTTCCAACCAGAGAGTCATCACGCGCCGTGAAGATGGTTAGAGCTGCATTGTTGCGTCCAGATTCCATCCGAGGCAGCGGATATTAAGAAACATCCCGAGATATGTCACGTCATTCAAGAGGGGTGTGGTTCTTAGAAGATTCTATCAGTAGCCACGTGTCAGTCTACACAAGGTTGATCATTGCAAAAGCGAAGCACAACCAGGAACCACACCATCAACATAGTAATCCACCAACTCCAGAGTCAATCAAGGCCAACTACGTCATCATGGAGAACATGGGAATTCTAGCGTTCTTCAAGCTTACTGATGGAACACTTGACTCTTCTGGAAAAGAGCTTATTTGTGAGCAATCCTGGAACTCCGCGCGCATCCGGTGGCGAATTTGTATGCCTCAAACACTATAGGAATATCACCAGAGGATATACTATTTGCTGCTTGTTATACGGGGTGTATCCACTGTTTGGTCTCGTGACTGCTGATCTGTTCGCGTTACAATCGCGGAGGTTACTGGGTGCGGCTCTGCGTCCGCGTAGGCATGTATTCGCCATTCTTGGAATGTCCTAGAACTTCGCGGCGGAAGACAGAGAGTACCAAGATCTGGGAGTGCTTTAACTTTCTTTATTAGAGTTTCGGGACCGAGTTGGATTATTTTGGTTTTCCCTTTTGGAAACTTCCACACGTTGGTGAGCGCCTAGTCCATATCCGGATATTGCCAAAGTAGGACACGTGCAGCGCTATGACTTAGATGTCTTTTCACCTTGTCATGTCGGTTATGACGGTCATACTCAGCCATGGGCGACAGAAACTCGATGTACCATGCTATGCTTTGGGCTCTATGGGTTGGATTTGATACCGAAATATTTGGCTGTACCCTCGATTCGAATACGCACTGTGAAATATTACTGCGCCATCGAAGGAACTACAAAAATACAGATGCTTCATACATTCCGAGACTTGTCTCCCGGTCTACAGGGTACGGCACCAACCGCGCGAAACAATATCGATTTGAAAAGAGTAACCAAAAGCACATTCCCCTTCATTACATTAGCTTTACCTCTTTAATCGTAATCTCAAGATCCCCATGCATCCCCAACATCTAAACCTTCCTCGACAAATTTAGAGTTCCAGTGCGCATCCGAGTCATAAGCTGGCAAAGCGCCTAGTTCTTTGACGACTGATACTTTCCTGGTTTCGATTACTAGCACAGTCATCAACCCAGCCATTATCACGTCTAGTCTCACATGTGCCTCCACGTTCATGCAAACAAATTGCGGCGGCGTTTTCCCGCCAGGATGGAAATACACAACCGCGAGGTCATTAGGCGTATGTCTGGGATCCTGGTATCGGCCGTTCACATCTCTCACTACTGGCTTTACCTAAAGTCGAATTCCATTAGTACCGTTGGAACTCAAAATATCTGGAAGAGGATGGATGTTCGCATACCCTGATGATACCCTGTGGGCTGGAGTCGAAGCCCATCCAACCTTCTATAAGATAGAAAGCCTCTGGCAAGCCTCCTTCGATCCCGCTATCCCACCAAAGTCCATATGCATCTCCCAAATGACCAAGAGTCTGTCTGTCGCCCCACGATAAGCGAAGTGAGTTTCCTTTCCCAATAGCCGGTGCTTGGCTCAACACCGATCCTGATGCAACTTTCTTCCAAACCGGCATCGACTCCAGGATAAGCTTCGCGACAGTCCAATTCCCTGATCTTGCCAGGTCCAACGTCGGCTCGATGTCTGAAGTACACGTGTGATACCATACTCCGTCGATGGGATCTCTTCGCTGTATTACAAGCTCATTGAACTCGGTTGCTGATCTTATGCTGGGTTGCGCCGTTAAAGAGTACAATGGCTGTCGATCAGCAGGACCGAAGTGGAACCTTTCGGCAATTGGATGGATGTCAATTCTTGTCTGGCGGAATATGCGCATGACGAGGATGGCCGACACGTCAAGAGACGTGTTTCGAAAGTCTTCTGCATACCCAGGAGGTGCTGCATTGTATCCAGGAGCGATATTGTATCCCGAGTTGGCATTATATCCTGGCGGGGCTCCAGTCGATGCAATTGAGCAAGGAAGTTCCGTCGCGCCAGGGAAGCTTTGCGATGCAGATTCTTGGTACAAGGATGCGGCGAGTGTGAAAAAGTAGCTGAGCTCGCGCGTACTGATTGATGGAATACTTCCCGGGGCAAAACCAGCGGGGACCACTGCCTTTGGCTGGATTGCTTTATATGCCTGTGGAGGGGAAAACACCTGTGAATACTCCCCAGTTCGCTCCCGGGTTCCTGGAGGCGGGGCAGTGAACTTCTTCTCTGCTTTTCGAATTGGCATTTTGTTCGCCAGCTACAGTTTTTCGCGACAAGTCTGGAAATTAATTTTGCCAGTTTGCAGAGAGCGTGGACATGAGGGGTTCAGCTGAGGTGGGATATTCCGTTTCAGCCTCGTACCTCGCGCTGAACGGGCTTTTAAGATTGGGTGGCTGATATACGAAAAGGGATGTACGGCAAGCCACTATCACACTCTCATTCTCTCCTGTCTCCAGGCGCTTCAGCTCAGGTTCAGGGGGTTGACATGCATCGTCTTGGCATTCAAAACATGCAAGAATGGCCTTTGCGGGTGTTCCCGCACACTCACAACAAGCCACGTCGTACAAAAACAGAACCGGTGTATCAAACCAAACGTAGAATTCGAAGATGATTAGCCGAACTTCTCCTAATCCGTCAGGCAATTCCCTGCATCTATCAGCTGCTTTACGCGCAATAGGTTTAGACGGCTCAGGCAGTTGTTCATTGACCTGATATTGATTTAACAAGCGAGAACATAGCGCGGGTGCCGCTTCAGCGTCAAAGTATATTCAGGTGTCAACTCCTGAGTGATTCTGCTCGTGAAGCCCTTAGACCTTTATGTTTTTGAAACTTGATTGTGAGCTTCGATAGCAGAGCCTGCGCCTTCTCACCATATGGTCTAAAATCAACCATACCTGAATCACCATGGAGGCACGAACTGTGAAACTCATTGAGACGAGTGGCCGTAATGGCATACCTGCTCCGGAGTTCATGGGCGATCGTCCCGCAGAAGGTATTTAGTCGGATCGCTCAATTTGTCAAGCGCAATCGCTCATACATTACAGCGCCTACCGGCCAATGTGGTGTGCACGGCAGATCAGCAGGAACCCCTACTGTCGGCACCCCAGGGTACGATATTCGCGTTCGCGTCAGCTATGCCCAGGAAGAACTAGGAGTCGTACAAGTCGCTGGCGAAGGTCCGCATACAGGTCAGGCATGGAAAGTTGCAAGAGATGAGAAGATTCTCTTGAAAGCAAACGGAGGAAGTGGCGGCGCTGGAGGTAGAGGAGAAGATGGACAGGCTGGTGGGCGGGGCCGCAATGGCAGAGATGCGACGAGGCATCGCAATGGAGAAGATGGTCAGGATGGAGCACCAGGTGGAAAGTGAGTCTCATTCTGTGTCAAGTGAAATTTTGGCTATTTGCTTAACTCTACTTACAGCGGCGGATACGGCTCGAGCGGGGCTGACGGTGCCGCTGGAGGAAACGTCTTTGTGACTGTTCATGAAGAAGATACTGATTTACTTCTGCCTCTCGAATATGACGTTAATGGTGGAGCTGGAGGGGCTAGTGGCGAGCATGGAGAGCCTGGTGACGGAGGCACAGGTGGGCTTGGAGGTCAAGGTCATGTTTGGTATGTTCAACTGAAACACAAATTCACGAAGATTCTAGTTCCTAATGACGAGATAGGACGGAAAAGCATAGCAACTCCGTTTCAGCTCACGCTCGACCCGGTGGCGCAAATGGTCGAAACGGCGCTCCTGGAAATAGAGCCGCGACGTTTCTGACTGGCGGAAAGTCGTAAGTTGGCACAGTTTGATCGCTCAGCCTTGATTTTCCAACTAATTGTGCATCCTTCAGCGGCCCGAATGGCAGCATCCAGATCAAAGTTATCCGTGGAGACTTGTCTGAAGCAACATATCCTGGTGTATATCGCTTGGAAGTCACCAACTTTGACATCATTGATGAGAATGAGGATGGCATCAACGAGCCTGGTGAGCACTTGCACGTCCACAACATCAGGGTACGAAACGCTGGCCAGATGCCATCCCCAGAGGCAAGGTCTATTCAAGTTCTCATCCAAGGCACAAAATTTTTGGAACCAATAACCACGGAGCCTATTGAATTGCCGCGCTCGATACAACCGGGACAAGAGGTTGAAGTGCCAGGAGTCCTACGGGCATATATAAGGAACGAATGGGCCGAGAAGCCGCTAGGTTTGATGCTAAAAGCAACAGAGTTCGTCACACTTGTGGCTTATTTCAACGAGCGATTGAATCGGCCTCTACCAAAGTTCTGCGGACAGGCTGATATACTCATCCAGTATCCTTTGGTGCTGGACCCGCCCACTTATCTCGACTGCGTTGCCAAGGGCGATAAAGTTCGTTTCAAATGGGTGCTTCACAACAACTCTTCTAAGTCGTATGGCATTGATGGTATACTAGGCCGCGGTGCTGCTACGAAATTATCAGACCCGGCACGTTTCTTTACCCTCACGCATGCTACAACAGATGCACCCGATGAAGCTACTGACGAAATTTCCGAAATCGAACCTTATTCAATGGTCACCATAGACCAGGATTTCAGCGTCGACCCAAACACCATGGAATATAGTGAAGGAAATCTCTCCTTGGAACTCATGCTCTCCGACCCCAAAACTGGCACTATGCGATCGGTTCAAAAGCACGTTATGCACCTTCAAATATCGGGTGTCTACGAATTAAGTCCAAAGCCGAGCTTCCTCCTCGTAGTCAACTCAAAGACGCCAAATTACGCAATCCACCAGATCATTACCCTTGTTCGCAAGCGCTTACATACCTCCTTGGATATCTTCAATATCAGCCTTTCGGGTTCGTACGAAAGTCCTGTGACCAAAGACAATGTCTTGAAATCCTACGAAGGAAAAAGCATCATCATTTTTGGAAACAAATTTTCGTACTTCAATCGCGGTTTATGTGACCCGTGGTCACTTTTGGACCCATGGCAAACTGGTCTTTTGATGAAGTCGGGCACCAATATACTGTTTTCTGCAGTTCAAGACCTCCCCTCCCTGAACGGATGGGCTCAAAAGATGACGTTCCCTGCGCACGATTTCGCCACCGGAACACAGTCGGTCAACGATCAGAACGCCAAGATGGTTGTGTCTGCACTGAGAAAGACCGATCCAAAAGCACTCACGAGCGATATGGTAACTCATCGATTCCCTGTCAAGAAGGCCCTGTTTAAGAGCTTACCATCATCGGTAAATTCGGCTGCTGAGGCTGCGGCGAAGAGGTTAAACAAGAATATGCCATTACGTCGATTCATCACCGCTCCTGACATTCAAGCGACTGACGCCACAGGGAAGACCGGGGGCGTCCTCATCTGCGAGGGTGTTCCGAAGAACGCGAACTTGATCGCATCAGTGAATCTGTTCCCACCATCTCCCGCAGGGACACATACCATTGCGGACCATCATCTCTTCCTCATCATCTCATGTCTTCCATTCAGCGTAAAGGCACGCATGTTCTGGAACATGGTTGGCCAGTCGGATACTACTGGTGTATCTTGTGAGGTGTTGTATTCCGGATTGGATGGGTTCTACAACAATCTTCCCGGCCAAAACCTTGGAGTAGATAAGAAGGTGAGATTTCAGGCCGTCCTTATTCGAAACAGGAATTTGCTAATTCAATTACTAGGTACTGGACGCTGTCTGCCTATCCCTTCAATTTAACATGACCTCGGAAATTTATCGATTTACATCGACGAAACCGCGTTACCCGGATCCGTTGACTGCTCCCGAACAGCTCAATCAACTCTCCCTCATTACTCAATTCTTTGCAGCCGCTCCTCAAGCTGCAAAGGTAACAGAAATTGCGAACGCGCAACTCCTCGTTTCGACACTCGGTGCAGTCCATGCCCTCGCAAACCCCCTTAACTTCTGGCAAAGCTTCAAGGGGGCATTCGCCTTCCTTGGCAACCGAAAGGGCAGATTGACACCTGGGCTGAATGAACAAATCTTCAGCAGCATTACGAGTATCTGCGCGGGGGGCATTTCATCTTCAGTCAAAGACCACGTCTTGCAGCGCTCCAAGCTAGTCAAGAATGGCATCAGGGGTCTCCGAGGGAAAAAGAGATTCGAAGACTATGGTTGGGTCGAGTTGGCTGCTTTTGCAGGCACAGGCCCTGCTACAGTCGTGGACTTAACTGAGCTATGCCCAAGCAGCGTCGCACTAGATTCCACAGCTGTGGATTCACATGTGAGCACATATCACAACGATCGTAAAAATACTATGGACTGGGAAAAAGACGCTAAGATTATGATAACCTCGATGGTGAACCCTGTCGACGAGGAATAGTCGAATTGCGCAGGAGGACAGGAAATTTTCGGGTATCTCGTTTGTCGCCCACTGGCACTATTTCTTTTGTTGCGAGAAATCATCCTTTTCCTATTGTTAAATCTCTCTTTGATTGATTTCCTATCTATGTAAGCTATGGACGCCTTCATGTAGGTGCAACGTTGATTTAATACAGTAGTCAAACCGCTTGAGATGAGATGTGGTACGAACCTTCTATGGTCGTGATAACATCAAGAAAAAATGATAGAAGATGCATGTATCTGTAAAACCCTTGCCTCTCATGTGATCAGAAAGAAGTCAAAGTTCGTTGAGAATGGCGCATGTTAGCATGATCAAACTCTTTCATGTGGCAAACGAATTGGCCGACCGACTGCGTCTCTGGATTTATGGCGTCACTAAGGGATCTCCATCATATGGGTCTCGCGCAATCGGGAGAAGCTCCAGTCGGCATCTTTCGGGCACTCTCAACGAAGAATTAGTCCAATTATGAGCAAGAATTGTTACTCCATAAACGATCATGTCTCGCAGTTCCTCTACAAGACTGATGTCCACTAAACAGCTGATAAAAGTATCCGGTGTAGTGGGAACCAATAAAGGTTTATATGGGCTATCCTAGAGAATATTATCACTTAGTGAATAGAGTAGCAGATGACCCGCGTCATCCCAGTCTGAGTGTTATATTCAGCAAAAAGAATTGGTGACAGTACACCGTATATAACCAAAGACGACGCTTGGCCGCGGTGTCTTATGCAAACAAGGTCTTCATGGCATTTAATAAGAACAAATATGGTTGCACCTTCATCGAAATACTTTTGAAATGGCACCCTCCCCTGTCTGCGGTCGCCTGTGAATTTGAAAGTGCATTATCCTGTGGTATCTGTAAGCTTGGCACTGTGACCGCTAAATCGCAGCTTGTGTCTGCCCTAGTCAGAGTGAAGCACTGAGTGAATAGATTTCGCCCAAGATCAATCCAAGGTATCAACACTGTTCAGATTGGACCCCTCATTTAGAGTTGGTGTCGTGAGTGCCACTGTTTCGCCACAGGCAAAATAGCAGCATAGATCGATTGATTGACGTACAACGTGATTGTGGTAGTCTAAACCTGTGGGTGCCATTGGCCAACAATTGTTTGCACAATTGGCTTTCCATGCATGCGCAGCGGGGGCCTTCCAGCTACGCCAAGCCATGAGCGAGCTTAGCGCGCGCATGCCACCCGCCACAGCAAGCCAGACTATACGAAGACCGCCCTGATCTTCAGCAACAAAGATACTTGAGTGGGCGGAAAGAAGAATCTCATCTCATACCACTTGTAGCTTGAGCTGCTATGGCAAAAGAAGGGAGTGAAAGCCGAAGGGCTGATCGTAGGTAGTTTACAGTCATAGTATTAGCCAATCACTCATCACCTTTACTTAATGAACCCACCACGGCAGCATCTGTCCGCTCCTACCTACTGGGTCAACGTCGATCTTAGCAGTGTCCAGAAGCAATTTGATTACCGTCTCGCGTCCGTTCAGCGCTGCCAATCACAGTGGCACCTGATTGTTGTTGTCCTTCGCATCAGGGTCAGTGTTACTCGTGAAAAGGACAAGCTCAACTGTAGTCGCATGTCCCTTCGCTACTGCCCACCAGGGTGGCATCCGCCAATTCTTATCCTCTGCACCCACATCCATATTGCCTACTCTAAAAGAAAGTCTGACTACTTTTTCATGACCTTTCTCTGCTGACAAAGATTATGCTGTTCATCCGTCTAAGTAATTCAACTCAACGTCGACTTTGCGAGTGTTAAGAAGTAGCTTGGTGATCGACTTGTGTCCATTTCGAGCCGCCAATTGAAGCGGAGTTCGCTCGTCTTTGTCCCTCGCGTTAACGTCGACTCCTTTTGTAACTAGCAGCAGCCTAACTACTGCCTCTTGTCCTTTTTCTGCTGCAAGAGACAACGGTGACGAGCCATAAGAATCCCTAGAATCCGCGTTGACATCGCCCGTCTCAAGGAGCATACTGACTATCAATGCGTATCCGTTCAAAGCTGCCCAACACAAAGGGGTCCGTCCATACTTATTTTTCGCATCTGCATTAGCCTTACCTGTCTCAATGAGCAATCTGATCACTCTTGAGTGTCCACGTTCCGCTGCTCGACATAGAGGCGTCCATCCGCCCTTATCCTTTGCATCAACGTCGACCTTTCCGGAGTCGAGTAGTATCTTAACAACTCTATGGCGACCTTTCAAAGCCGCCCACCATAGTGGTGTTCGTTTTTCGTTATCCTTCACGTCAATCTCAACTTTTTCTGTCTTAAGCAGTAGTTTAACCACTGCTTCGTGGCCATTTTCTGCGGCAATTGATAGTGGTGTCGACCCGTGTGGATTCTTAGAATTGATCTGTATCCCACCTACGTTGAGTAGTAGTTTGACAACAGTATCATATCCGTTCTGCGCAGCGAGCAATAACGGCGTCCATCCATGCCTGTCACTACAGTCAACATCGACCTTGCTAGTATTGAGCAGCAGATTGACTACAGCCTCGTCTCCATTCTCGGCTGCCCATAATAGTAGTGTCGATCCTATAGAGTTTGTAGAGTCGCCGTTAGCCTTGTCTGCGTCAAGCAGCAGCTTAACTATGACCTCGTGTCCCCTCTTAGCTGCTAGAAATAGCGGTGTTTGTGTGTACACAGTCTTTGCGTCAACTGCAGCCTTGCCTGTATCAAGCAGGAGCTTGACTACAGCATCATATCCATTCTCAGCTGCCAAAGAGAGTGGAGTTATCCCTTCGGAGCTTGCAAAATTAACGTCGACCTTGTCTGTATCAAGTAGGAGCTTCACAACAGCCTCGTGTCCCATATAAGCTGCTAGGAACAGTGGCGTCTGCCCGTATTTATCCTTCGCGTCCACGTCAACCTTGCCTGTACTAAGCAAGAGCTTGATAATAGCCTCGTGTCCCTTATAAGCTGCTCGAAATAGCGGCGTCTGCCCGCCTTCATCCTTTAAGTCCACGTCAACCTTGCGTGTATCAAGCAGGAGCTTGACAACGGCCTCATGTCCCTGATCAGCTGCTAGAAACAGCGGCGTCCACCCGTCTTCATCCTTCACGTCCACGTCAACCTTGTCTGTATCAAGTAGGAGCTTCACAACAGCCTCGTGTCCCATATAAGCTGCTAGGAACAGTGGCGTCTGCCCGTATTTTTCCTTCGCGTCCACGTCAACCTTGCCTGTATCAAGCAGGAGCTTGACAACGGCCTCATGTCCCTGATCAGCTGCTAGAAACAGCGGCGTCCACCCGTCTTCATCCTTCACGTCCACGTCAACCTTGCCTGTGTCTACCAGTAACTTGACTATCGCCTCGTGTCCACCTCGTGATGCTAAAAACAGCATCGTGTTACTATCGTCGATCTTCAATGTTGGAGCAAAGCTGTCCTTCTGTAGAATCATTTCGATGATCTGAGCCTCCTTTTTGCTGCTAGCCATATGAAACATATTTTCCAGAACTGGGCTTGGAGTTGAAAAACTACCTTTTTTGAGAATGAGCCTCATAAGATCTAAACGCTGATCCTCAAATGCCACATCGAGGACGGTACGGCCATCAGAATCTGCCATTTCAACTGCCGATGGTACGCTTCGGAGCAAAGCCTGAATGACATTTTCATGGCCATTGTCTACTGCCACCAATAGGGGGAATTCTCCCAGCACGTTTCGAGAAGTTGCTGACACGCCGTGTGACAGCAGCAATTCGACCATGCTCAAAACACCCCTTCTGGAAGCTAGCATAAGTGCGTCGTCGTCAATTATGTCCTCATCCTCATAGTCCTCGTCGAAATCTTCAGGTTTAGACATCCTCTCAAACTCATGTGACCTGCTTGTGTTTGCTCCTGCCTTGAGCAGCTCAGAGACAATCTCCTCAAGAACACTGTCTCCCTCGGGGGTGTGGTCCTTCAAGGCGAAGAATACAGCGCCATCAAGGTTTAGGTTTTTCTTGATGGCTAGATCGAGGAGCTTCATGTTTCTGCTACTGACGGCATAAAAGACGAACATCGATTCTCGTCCCATATACTTAAGGTTGGCACCCGCTTCAATCAGCTCGAAAATTACGTTGTCGGCCTTTTCAGTCAGGGCGATTGTCAGGGCTGTGTCTCCATCGTCATTCTCAGCATTGACATCGACAAATCGACTTCCTCGATGCTGTGTGATTTGGTTTCCGCTGTCACTATGAATCCTTCTCTCTTCATGATGAAGGTGCCACTTTGTGGAGCAATCAAGCAGCATCAGAGCTATATTATGGTGCCCTTCTCTAATAGCAATAAGCAGTGGCGTATTCATATCTGAGTCTCTGCCATCAACATCCAAGTCAGTATTATGCAGCAACACCTCAAATGCGCTTTTCGAGCCAAGCGCAGCCAAGACATGGAACTCTGTTGCTCCAATAAATGGCCATCCTAGGGGAGTATGGGCGTTGCCAGGATCTAGAACCCTTAACAAAACCCTTAATTGTATCATTGTTCTTGAGTTTGGTGCCCATTGGGTTAACGAGAGCAAATCAGATTGAATGATACCTCCCTGCTCAACTTCCAGTATGTGCTCGAAGGCATAACGCGTTGCGTATGGCGCCAGTGGAAACTGTGTCGAAAGTATGCCCCGTGGTAGTTGAGCCGCCTCTAGGACCTCCCGCAACGCCAAATATCGAAAACAAGACCTCGATATCAGGAAATGGCCGGCACCCGTTTGGGATTGCAGAATATGCTGGTTATGTGTAACATCTTTGAAGAAAGTGTCTGACAAGTAGTCGGCCACAGACTGATGGATGAGCTGCGCTTCGCGGTCCGAGTCTTCGCCATCAGGGTCATATTGCTCCCAGATATCGCGAGTCCGAAAGTGTATCAGCCCTCTGGAGAGGTGTTTGATATGCCTCTCAAAGTCGAGTAGTGTGTCAGACCAGCAGTCTTGGTTTCTAAGCTCAGCGATAGATGAGCAAATTTCGATGTCGGTAGCAAGCGCTTCTCGAAGTTCTTGCGCAGATAATGGCCTCATAGCAAACAAAACCCATTGGAAAAGCTTCACCATTTGGCGTCTCTCGGCCGTGGTGCCGCCAGCTAAGAGTGCAGCATATAGCTCGCTTAGAGTTGTTGGGCAAGATGTGAGCTCCCTGAGAAGCCTCTTCGCCGGAACCCCTGCCAGGTTTTTATTAACTACTGTTTCAGTGACGAGAAATACCCACTGGAATCCGCCCTGAGCTTTTGAAAGAATTTCATTCTCAATTTGCTGACGCTTTTGTATCGATTGAATGTCTCGTAAACGTCGCTGAGTATACCACTGTATATCCTTACTATTGTGCTCCTCTATAGATATTGTTGGAATTGTGTCGAGCCCAAGGATTGGATAATGCCGAGAAGAGAAGCATATTTTGACTTGCGCTCCTTCATCTACTGCTTGCCTTGTAAGGTCTCTGAAGTATGCTAGTAAATTCTTCGCAAGGCCCTCACCGCACTCATCAAGCGCGTCTATGAAGATAGTAACAGGCTGACGTTGTGTCTCTTTTGTTAAAATAGCAGTAAAAAACTCTTGGAGCTCTTTGGAGGTCCATTTCCATCTACCGGCCATGTAACCCCCAAATCGCTTTTCCCGCTCGTCAAAAATTGCAGTGAGCCGACCAAGAAAGCTTGGGAAGTATGCAAGCATAGAGTTTAGGAGGGCGCGAAATATGCCTAAGGGCGTCTTTTGTAGATCTGTGCCTTGACCATGGGCAAAGAAGGAGAACACAAGTTTATCAGGCTGTATCTCGCCCATCGTTCGAACGGCATATTTCATAAGCACAGACTTGCCGCAACCAGGGTGCCCTTTGATCCAGAAAAGTCCTTGAGAACTTTCCAGCCAAGTGCGATACTGTGGAACACTGAGAAGCCATTCGCAAGTACCCTCTGCGGTGTGGATGTCATCGTGTCTGTGCTCCTGTTCTGAAAATGCTAGTGATCGGAGACAGTCTGTACTATGTCAATGAATTGAACACAAGCCCTGACTGAACACAATAATTACCTTGCTCTTGGGTCGAACGTTGGGCTGGTGTCACAGAATCAGTCGAATGCTTCATGCACTGGAGAGCATTGTGATACGTACCTTCTTTTGTAGATTTGATTCGTGATCTACTTGTCATAGTGAAGGTCTGCTGGCTTGGATCTTCAGCAAAAGACAGGACAAGATGCTTCATGACTTACTCAACGCTACTGTTTTCCAAGCCGCCAGCAGGGTGCATTTCATTGCGATCGATAAGGGAGCTTGCAAAACGTTCAGGGTCATATACTTGAGGTGGATTAACATTAGTCGGACGCCATGCCATAGGCAGCTGCTTCACTGACCGCTCGCGCAATCCATGGCTTCCTCTACTGGGTATGTCTTTACCACATCTATTGCAGGAATCACTGTAAGCACCTCTTTCGCACATGCCGCCGCTCTTCCCGCCGCGTACGCCTGCCACTGCTTATTCTCGTGTGAATCAGCGTAGTCACATATACCGCGTATGACGAGGCACGGAAAGCTGTTCATCAGGCCAGCTGCTTCCGTCTCAAAGCAGAGAACACCACCAAGCTCTGCGCTAACTCTGTCTCTCTCGGCAGCTGTTTTCATGAGTTGGTTGCCTGATGCGATTGTACCGTAGTGCACGACAAAATTCTCTTCGCTCTCGCGTTGCGCGCGCATTTGCTGTCTCTCAGGGCTGCAGTTTGCGCATGAGGGGCCACCTTCATGGTCGTAATCAGCCTCAAACAAAATATCAGGCCCGGTCTTGCGGCGCTGGAATTTAGGTATCCGCTCAAATCTGGCTGCGTACTCCATGAGCTTTCCTCTGCCTCGCAGCTCAGCCGCCCGCACACGTGATACTGCAGCAAGTAGTATATGCGGCGGAGAGTTTAGCGACCCCGTCCGCTCAAAGCCAGTCGGTGTGTTCTTGCCAGCGTCGTATTGCACGACACCAGCGAAGGTGTGGTGTGGCTGGCTAACCACCACGTCGCCAAGTCGAATGTCTGCCTCTGCACTTGGGACACCTCCGCCAATGCCTACCATTAGGCCGAATCGAATCCCCTTAAACGTTGCTTGCATCTGCGTTGCCACAGTTGCTGCAGGATTATTCCCAATTCGACCTGCTGGCAAGCACACGAGCGCCACATTGTGTCCTCCTATTGATCCGAGGGCGTACAGATTCTCGTCGTTATCATTATGCCCACGTTCAAGGTCGTCGTGCTCTTCGTCGAACATTTCTTGTGCCGCCGCCAGCTCGACAGGAAGTGCGCACACCCATCCTACGGTGTAGTCCTCGCGCCGCAGCCGACGTGGCATTTGGGGCCGTTACAAACGAATAAGGGGGAGGACGAATATTGTTCTGCGCCAATGCCCACAGAGGAGTATGTGGTGTTCGTGCTCTGGAAGCCATAACAGCGCTGTCGGCCGTTGTTGCCTGTCAGCTGGCGGACCCAGCAAGGCTGAGGTGCGATCATCTCCAACACGGCGCAGCCGCAAGCGTTGGCTTGGCTCTGAGACGGGACCGGCCCGTTGAATGGATAGACAGTATGCATTAGCCTGCGGGCTAACTACCCAATCGGGAAATCAGCATGATCGCGCTTCAGAAGATCTGCTACTTTCAGTCCTCTATCTCAATACAAGTCTTCTTGCACCTATTCAACTTGCATATGTCTCATCTAGACTCCAAAAATGCGTCCTATCCACGCCTTATGTCTCTGTGTGTATTATTGCAGGTGCACAGAACTTCAAACTGAATGCTGTGCAGCCTCCTGGAATGGTACGGCACGTACAGCGCAACTAGATCAATTGATCACCGTACGTCGCGATTTTCTCTCTTGAAGTGGCAATTTAGTAGTAATAGGGCCCCGAAGGCTCAAACACCGATATCTGTACTTTCAACAAGATGATGCCTACACGTAGCGTATGATTAATTAGTATAGTCTGCAAGGATGCTGTAGGCGAGCAGAAACGGCAAGTGCGATAGAATTAATAAAGAGCGCCTGGAGATGCTGATATGTCAGTGTCCTAGGATCGGTCTCGTCTAACATGTGGATATAGTAATTTCGTACCCTGCCCATCTCTTCAGTTTGGCTGACGCGTTTAATTCTGCTTGAAACCTATCCCTACCGCCAAACTCCCGTCCAGCTCCATACGACATAACGCGTCTTCTACAACGCAGCGATACTAGCTAGCTCAGTTTTGATTAGTTTTGCGTAGAGGACATAACTCTCTTGCGATACTTTGAATACGTAGGAACCAGATATCGAGGCCAACATCGATGTTCTAACAAACAGAAATAGCAAGTATAAGCCTGGCTATGAGAAGGTTTACTTTTACAGAGAGCAAGCTTTAGTATAAGGTTTGAAATAGTTTGTATTGAAAACTGCTCTCAACGCCCTTACCAATCAAGGCCGTTATTCGCTTTTACAACGCCTTTTCTACCCGCTCGCTTTGTAAGCTTCTCATCTAGCCCCTCGAACTGACTTGGTGTCTCTCCATTCCTGACCTTCCATTTCTCAGTACTGAGTGCATTATCAAGCTCCTCAACCGAAGGTAACAGCGCGTATACCCATCCATCCTCTCTTTCCTCAACCTCAAATGTAGAGATACTCATATCATCATTTCCACACTTCCCAGCGTTCTGTCCCGCCAACTCGAAATTGCGTTTATGGAGCGGGCACGAAACCCAGAGTTTATCATCGCCTTCTCCGATCAGGCCGTCAGACAGTACGAAAGCGCGTTTGTGTGGGCACATTTGTTGCGTGCAATAGTACTTGCCGCGGATTTTAAAGACAGCGAGTTGTGTTCCTCCACGCTTGACTTGCTGGCTGTCGCTGGTGTCGACATTGCTGAATTTTGAAGCTTCGACGAGCGGCTGCCATGATAGGTTGGTCCAGGTCACGGGGTCGATCTTGGCGGGTGCTTTAGGCCAGTTTGACGGTCGTTGCTGTCCACGTTCCGTCATCGGCTCTATCCAATCAACAGTATCGTCGACATTGACGAACTGTTGAAACTGTTTCCTTCGTTCGGGATTTTTCACTGTCTCAGTCCATTCGCAGAAAAAGGATGAAACGAGTTCTTGCATCTGTCTTTCCAACTCTGAGCATATTCCGAGCTTGTCGTTTAGAATTACGTCTCGCAGGTACTGAATCCCACCTGGAAGTGCTTCGATCCATCTCGCAGTTCGCTGAAGTCGGTCCGCAGTACGAATGTAAAACAGAAGATAGCGATCTAGAATAGGCAACACGTCGTCAACAGGGACGTCTTTTGCCAAAATCTCTGAGTGTCGAGGTGTCGCGCCTCCATTCCCGCCCACATAGATCATGTACCCCTTCTCTGTTGCGATTAATCCAAAATCTTTGTTTTGGGCCTCTGCGCATTCTCTTACACACCCAGAGACGGCGCCTTTGATTTTGTGCGGTGCGCGAATACTCTTGTACCGTTCCTCGATCCGTATGGCCATGCCTACGGAGTCGCCGACTCCAAAGCGGCACCATGTAGTGCCTACACAGCTCTTGACAGTCCGCAACGCCTTGGCATAAGCGTGCCCGCTCTCCATTCCACCCTTTTCGGACAATTCTGTCCAAATAGCTAGAAGATCCTGCTTCTTTGCGCCGAACATGTCGATTCTTTGGGCCCCTGTAATCTTGCAATACAGATTATACTTTTCAGCGACACTCGCAATAACGGCTAGCTTTTTGGGAGTAATTTCACCACCAGGCACGCGGGGGACTACGGAAAAGGTTCCATTACGTTGGATATTCGCAAGGAATTTGTCGTTGGTATCCTGAAGACCCTTTCGGCCCGGGTCGAGAATATGGCCATTGTAGAGTGATGCCAAGATTGAACCAATTGCCGGTTTGCAAACCTCACATCCGAGCGAACCCGGTGTGCCGCATTCAGCCATGATGGTATCGAAAGACTCGAGCTTTTTGACCATGGCAATGTAGAAAATGTCGGCTCTAGAGTGCTGGAAGTGAGGACACAAGTGATTTTGAACCTCTTCGCCACTATCCTTCATGGTTTTGGTGAAGATACTTTGCACGAGCGGCAGGCAGCCTCCACAACTTGTTCCAGCTTTGGTGCACGACTTTACCTCCCCAACACTCTTGCATGAGTTCTCCTTGATCGCCGTGATAATGTCGCCTTTCGTGACGTTGTTACAAGAGCAAATCTGCGCGTCATCGTCTCTATAGAATCCAGTTAGCAAGCTATTAGTATAAGATACTTGTTTGCGGGGTTCATACAGGCCATCTGCCCCTTCCTCGCCTCCTGACTTTGCAACAATCAACTCTCCTGGAGCAACTTCGAGCTGCTTGTGCCGTTTGCTAATTGCCAATAGTTTGACGTAATCGGCGGCGTCACCCATCATCATACCACCGAGCAAGTACTTGCCATCCAAGGTGAATAGATACTTCTTGTAAACGTTCCCAAATGGGTCCTTGTACGTCAATGCCTGGACTTGGTCCTTCCTGTCTGCCCCTGATGTTCCATCTGGCAACCACTTGGGGCCAAAGACATCAGCGAAGGGATCTCCAAAGCTGGCAACGTCGACCCCCAAAAGCTTCAACTTGGTGCTCATATCAGGTTCAGTGAAGGATCTTGGTTCGCGATGAATCCTCCCCTCGGTCAAGTTGAAGGCGAGAAGGTCAGCCATCTCATACCCAGGACCGACCAAGCCGTAGCACATATTCTTCCAATTCGCGCATTCACCAATTGCATATATATCTTTTGCAGTGGTCTGTAAGTCATCACCAACAAGGATTCCACCTCGTTCGTGGCACTGGAGGCCCGAGGTCTTAGCCAGCTCGTCCCTAGCTCTGACACCAATCTGCGGTGCGCTTTAGGTTGATTCCAGGTGTATGACAAAGCTTGGATGAACTTACTGCAAAACATACGCAGGTGCCTTCAACTACGCTGCCATCCTTGAATTCGACCCCAGTCACGCTGCCATCATCAGCAGTGGTAAGCTTGCCGACCATCTTACCCAGGACAACTTCAACACCCAGGCCTTTCACCTGTTCAGCAACCATCATTCCCGCATCTTTATCCAGCTGGCGGCCAAGCACGTAAGGCATCGCTTCGATGACCGTGATTTTGTCGTACACCTCCAAATCCAGCATTGCTTTTGCAGCCTCAAGACCAAGTAGCCCTCCACCGATCACAACTCCATTTTGGCCGGTGCCCTTTTTAGCCGCGGAAAATGAAATGAGATTTTGAAGATCCTCAATTGTTCGATAAACAAAGACACCTGTCGCATCGTAGCCGGGCATGCGGGGAAGGATCGCCGTAGAACCGGTAGCCAGCACCAACTCATCATAGTTGAATGTGTCGCCTTTCGCAGTTGTCACCACTTTATTCTCGGAATTTATACCCGTGACCGCTGCATTAAGGTGGTAACTCAGTGATCCTGTTGGCATGGATGCATACTGGAAATGGCAATTAGCATGGTTCAATTTTGGTAGCAATTTCTTACCCATTTCGCTGGGTTCATATATAATCGTTCCACATCTCGGTGCTGGAAGTAGCTGGTAAGGCCGACTCGGTTATAGGCCAGATAAGGCTCCTCCCCGATGACAACAATGCTATACTCCTTTCTCTTTGCATCCAATTTCAATAGCTTTTCACTACCCGTTCCTGTTAGAACTGAGAGCACTATGCGGAGATAAACTTACATGAACGAAATTGCAACCATTCCCAGCCCAACAACCACAATCTTCTTCCTATAAGGAGGTTCACATTGCGCTCCGTCGCCATTAGCCATCTAGTCTACGTGTTCCCGGGATTGGGATTTGCCGCCAAGCGCTAGTGGCAATGATGTTAGGAGGGAAACAGAGAGTTGGGGAAGCATAGAAACACAGCAAAGGGGACTCGAGAGTAGTCATTTGGAAATGATACAAGACAAAATTCCCATGCAATACCGAGGTATCGAACGACCGGGCCAATGATAGATCCTCTATTTGCATTCCGATCCTCCCCCACGCGACGAGAATAGTCTTTCCTACTTTTCCTCGTCTGATCATATGCACATCAATCAGGCCTGTGCTATCTAGCAGCATTGCGGCTTCGAAAGCAGTGTCATGGTGGTGGAGAACGAGCGGGAACAGCCTTTTCTCCGGGGAAATGGTCAGTATCTGGAAAAACGTAATCTTAGATTGTCAAATCGGGTCTCCGCGGAGATGCCCATTGTGGCAGAGCAACCACTGTCCGGCGGGCGATTACACGACTTGATCCACAATCAGGAGAGAGGTGGTTTGTAGCAAATTATCGTTTGTTGACGAGTTATCGCGTGAGGTGTGGGGTGATCCGAGGTAGCTGCAGGGAGTAATTACCTACCTTCGCCCCACCGATCCTTATCATCACGTGCTTGCCTATTCACTCCACCACACCACACATCTGTACAGAAGTTTTCTTGAGGCCAGAATAAGGCGGAACTAAAACTCGGCGACGGACAGTAAGGAAACAACTGACTCTTACGTTGGTGGGATGGGCGAGGGCGTTCTCTGACGGAAGCGTGTCCATTCTTAGGTTTCAATTACCGCATCTCGAGCAACAAGGTGTTGCGATCCACTCTTAATCAGCGCTTTACCTCTTGGAGTAACACCTTTTGTACTTCCGTATGCAATGTATGAGCAGTCTGTATTGATATGTGAACTCGCTCTCCACTTCTGTTAAGCTCTCCTCCTCGTTCACTTTGACCTTCTTAGCTTCCGCACACTTCCATATCAGCTCGCCGTGCCAAGAATCATATTGCTTCTTGCTCCTTGACCGACCTAGTCATTGTGATAAATGCAAGCTCTGAATAGTACCTAGAACAATGACTCTATATCATATATAAAGTTGTGGCCGTCACATAAAGTGCTCCGATCGCCATGAAAACTTTAGTGCCAGTCTGACTGAGTGCTCCGCGCAACTTTCGGTCGGGTTTGAACGCAATGTCGAGATCGAGTATGAAACCATCGCCCTCTTCTGTCGTTAACAAAATGTTTCTGATAGATGTATACCTCGATGGAGTATCTTCCAGAAACGATTTGTGACCTGAGGAATTAGCCATGCTCCAGGGATTCTACCTGCAGCACTCACCATAAAAACCTCTAGGCAGTGCAGTCAATAGGACTTGCGGAGAACTCGCGTCATCGATGCTTCTCCCAATATCCCTTGTGTTGAGCCGCCGATAACGCGATTCTTCGTCGCAGCTTGTCTTGCTTGATCGGGAAGTCTTGACCCAATCGTTTCGGAGGCCGCGTTGATGCTCGACTGCTTGCGGATATTTTTCGCGTCACCGTTCGACTGCCGCTCCTGCTTCTGCCCTTGCTCAGCCTAAAGCACCTGATACTGATAGACTAACGACGAATATGGTACATACTACTCGACTTTGTAATAGACCTCGGCCGGCGTTTTCACGTCCTTTGCGCACCTCACAGAAATCCATTGCCTGGTTGAACAAAGCTATATGAAAAGATTCTAGGTGCATGCCTTACTCTTTGCTTGATAACAAAGAGAAGAGCTTTCCTTCATTTGCCTTGTCAATAATGCAGTTCGAGGTTTCAACTTCACCGGACGCATGCCCTGGTTCAATGGTCTTGGTTTATTTCAAGCTATAGCGTAGGGTTTGAGACCGTGTCGTTCATAATAGCTCTGGTGCGCATCGTTTGGGGCTTTGTCAATGGAGATGACGGAGTGCGCTATCCAGATTCAAGCCAATGGTCATTGACACTCCGTCCACGGAGACGCGGTATGGCGCGATGTTATTTGGGTTGCCCCAGACGTACGAAATCGCTTCAAAACCAGCTTGATTGGCGATTTTGACACAGCGGAGAGCTCTCACACGTGGCAGGCGTCGAGGAAGTTTCAGATCAGCCTTCCAAGCCAAAACATCTACGTCAATTCCTTACCATTCCATTAGTTCTAAAGAGAGTCCTTGTACCAAGGATAGCTTATAATAGGAGGACATCGAGAGCCTCTTTTATCTATTGTCTATTGATATTGAACACCGTCTAAGAATGAATAGAGCAAGTCCCAGGCTCAAAACCTAAAGTTCTACCATAGACTCGTTAAAAATGAGCCAACTCCTTACAAAAGCAACTTCGACCGTACAACATCCACTTCATCCCTATTCCCGCACACAAGACCCCCCGCTCATCCGTATCGCGGATAGGCTTATCCAGGATATCACTTCCATCCGCCGAATCCACCGCGACACCGCCCGCACACTCCACAATCAGGGCAATGGGAGCAAGTTCATACAACCTGCGCAATTTCGCCGGACTACTTTGCGTAACGGGAGAAATGTAGATGCCGTGGCCTTTTACAAGGGCGTGGAAGATATCAGGGACAAGACCGCCGCTGTATCGCAGGGTGTACTTTTGAGAAATGTAGTGATTGATGAGGTTAAGATACTGTGTGTTCTCTGCTGCGGCTCGCATATTGGCTGGTGCGAAGTAGCGAGTCTTTGGCTGCGAGTTGAGCTGGATAGTTGGCCTGGTGATTGTGATTTCGCCATCGGATAGGTTGACTTCGAAGCATGCTGGTGTTCCGCCTGGGACGCGGAGAGCCACGACGGCGCTGGTACGAGGACCCAGTACACCGAGGATAGCGGCGATTTGTTTTCTTCGAGGCGTCTCGGTTGTGGAGAGTGCGCTTGGTCCGTCCCAGATGCCTATGATGGTGCCAACGGTCCAGTTCGGTCCGATGATGGAACTGCCGTCCAGAGGGTCAAAAGCTACAGTGTACTGCTCCTGGGCTGTGGCATTTCCATGCGCGCTGGACTTCTCAATAGGGTCTTCTTCGCTGCTTGCGGTGACTATTGAAGGGCACTGTGCGATGGCAGAGCGGAGAAGGTTTTCAGCAAGGACGTCGACATTTAATTGGTTGTCGCCGAATGAATTGGCACTGCCGGCTTCGGATACGGATGTTGAGCGCAGAGCCTGGGCAATGTCTGGAAGTGTTTGGAGAAGTTGAGGAAGTACCTGGTTGATGAGGGCGGTCCGGGATTCATCGGGCAGAAGAGACTGGAGATGTGCGGTAAAACTGGATGGACTTGTTTGAGCCATTGCGAAGTAGAAGTGAAGCTTGCTGGCACCTTTTTTTTCTGATTGTGACGTTGTAAAGACAAAGCGTTGAGTGTTGACTGGTGGATTTGGGGCAGCCATTTTAGTGGGGCTATCGATAAGGGATTTTATCGACTTGTTTCGAGGCTTCGAGTGTACATTTCCAGATTGATAACACTCCCGTGTGCCTTCACCGAGAGAAATACCATTGTAGAGCATAATTGTGCTGATGTCGACAATTGGCTGCTGCGTGGCTTCCAGAGGTAGTACTATATTCGCATTGTACGCCTTTTAGCCTTTCTGGATTCCGACAAGAGCATCATAAAGCAAGTATTGTGAAGTTCCAGGGCTTGAATTTTAGACTCTTAGAATCTATACTTTAGGTGACCGTAACTAGTTTGTTGAGATCAGGTCTGACCTGTTGAATAATACGCCAAAACGCCTTGCTCTTCGCCAATGATGCTTCTACATGTTCGATGAAGTGTGATATAGCGACGATCGTGAGGCCAATGCATGTTTATCTCATATCAATACTTAATCCTTTGCTAGCGACGCTTTCCACTTCAGTACTCTTTTCCTGATATCTGCCTCGGTCTGTTGCATTGGGTTGAGTTTCCTGTCCCTGGCCATTCTTCCGTAATCCTCTCCATACCGGCTCACTAGTCTCTCTGCCCACTCTTGCTCTCGCTGACTTTGACCTCTTGGCGCTTTCCGCACACCATTCCTCGCCGCCTCTTCTAGCTGCCTGATGACTGGGTTCTCGCTCTCGTCTTCTCTCCGTTCAGGCACCATTGCGAAGCCATTCCATTCTGCCTCTTCGTCGCTGTCCTCGATCTCGTTGAGGGGGTCGTTGAGAGGGTTGTCCTTGGTTTCTTGCTGTCCTGTTACGCGCAAGATTGCGCCCGTCTCTGGGTCGCGCTCGACCTCAATCTCCTCTGCCGCAATTACCTCCGGCGCTTTGGACACGATGTTGAGCGCATTTGCTGTGCTGTTTGCGGCAGTGTCGGCGCGTGAGGATTTTGCATCGTTGAGGCCGAGGGAAGCGATTGTCTTTTCCGTGCCTCCAGTTGCGTGGTTGAGGCGAGATGTGAGACCGAGACGGCGGTAATTTTGTGAGAGTGTTTCTTTCTGATTCCTGTGAAGCTGTGTCAGAGTGCGTGTGCGTGCATAATTATCTAGGTAGTCCTACCAGTGCTTCGCTATGATGGGGTTCTGGAGGAGCTTCTTCTTGGATGGCCCATTCTGGCGCTTCTTGGGGATTGAAGACTTGTTCTTCTTCTTCTGGAGTTCGCGACCCATTCTGACTACGTTATCAAAGGTGAGGAGGTATCAAGGGCGTAGGGAAAGGCGAGGGTCAATTGGCTGCGTTTGAGTGCTGAGAGCCGCAAACTGCACCAAAATTTCGAAAAGTAGAGGCGCTAGTGTTATCGATAAGCCGTGGTGGGCCTGGCGAGAGATGACAGGCCAGGCCGACCACCTTTCCATTGCCGTGATAACCCCCTGACACGTCAAACCCTCTCAATACCGGTATCCGGGGTACCTGAGCCAAATTACGCGTCCACCATGGTCTCGCGTCGGAACAGGACGTTATTGTCCTTGTCCATCTTCATTGGCATCCTGGCATGGAACGTGGCTGGCGCCGTTGTCAAGGGCGAGACTGGACTGCCAGTGGGGGGCTTGAGTGTCTATGAGATTGAGGAGCAATTGCAGGTAAGACGCCGAATTCTTCATTCAGCCGGGACATTCACTTGTACCTGGGAGAATGCCATACCACGTGACAGCACTTTGGCTATACCGGTAGTGCGCCAGGATAAAGATACCTTGATGTCGCGTGCTCAGCTGGTACTAACACTTCTGGCTAGGAATGTCCCCTCGTGCAGGCCCTCAACGAGCACAAAGTAGCCGCAAACCCCTCCACCTCGTCCATCACCTCTCAGATCTTTGCCTTTCTGTTCCCCGGCAGTCCTGCAGTCAATGCCCTGCTAGCCACCCTCTACATCTCAGGCCCACCAAACTTCCTTCTGGCACTATGCCCCCCCAACATCGACCCCTCGTCGCTGTCCGTCATGGTGGCCTTTGCTGTGGGCGGGCTTTTGGGTGATACACTGTTCCATCTGCTGCCAGAGATCTTCTTGGGTGAGGATGAGCACGACAAAGTCAAGTTTGTCATGGTGGAGCCCAACAAGAACCTGCTGCTGGGCGTGGCCATCATGGTCGGCTTTGTGACATTTGTCGCCATGGACAAGGGACTGAGGATCGCGACTGGAGGCGCAGGCGGACATGATCACTCTCATGGACACTCGCACGACAAGGTCGAGGCGGCTGCAAAGACTACGGGAGCCGACGCGAATGGGTCCAAAGACTCTCTCCGTGCTCGCAAGTCGACGGCGAACGGCATCACACCGCCTGCCACTCCTCTTCCTGTCCAGACTGACAAAGAGATCAGCGCCAGCGTCAAGCTCGGCGGTTATCTCAATCTCATCGCCGACTTCACGCACAATATCACCGACGGCCTTGCCCTCAGCTCCTCCTTCTATGCCTCGCCCACCATCGGCGCTACCACCACGGTCGCCGTCTTCTTCCACGAGATTCCCCATGAAGTCGGCGACTTTGCTTTGCTCATCCAGTCTGGTTTCAGCAAACGGGCGGCCATGGGTGCGCAATTTGTGACTGCTGTCGGTGCATTCATCGGCACGTGCATTGGCATTGCCATACAGGAATTTGGAGGAAACTCGGCTTCATCCGAGCCGCATGGTTCCGGACTCATGGGCACTAGCCTGCAGTGGGGTGATTTGCTCTTGCCATTCACCGCGGGCACGTTCCTCTATGTTGGCACTGTCGCCGTCATCCCCGAGCTCCTCGAGACCGGGCCGAACAAGAGCCAAGAGCTTAGGAAAACCCTCACACAATTTGCGGCCATGTTCACGGGTGCAGGAATCATGCTTGCGTGAGTCCAAACTACACTGACCGCTGATTCAAGCTAACAGTCACAGCATCTCATGGTCTTAGATCTCTTTCAGCGCGAACATCCAGATGAAGGGTTCGCGCAAACATTGGCCCTTGCTTGTATAAACTTTCTCTTAGGGGTAAATTTGTCTGCGGCTGCATCTTCTGGAACAACTCAATAGACGGGGTGGCCTGCATTTGCACAGCATTTCCAAGGCGCGGCATATCTATCTGCTGTACAGTCTGACCGATTCTTAAATATTGTCAACATAACAACGTCGCGTTGCCAACTCTTGGCAAGGTTTTCATTTACAGTCACGATGCTCTTCACTGCGCGTTATTCGCCGCGTTGAGGCATACGAGCATGAAATTATACCGAGCAGGGGCACACATGTCTGCAAAATTGACCTGAACAGCACCAACATTATACCGAAGAAGTGCCCTCAATTTTTTTTGTCCTCGTGCCAATTATTTCTCGAGCTAGTGTCAAGCAGACCGCAAGGTTCTGTCATGAGTGCTCGCATTGCTGTTCCCCTTTTCTAGTATCATTGTGCGACAGATACGGGTTCGGTGGTATTCATGCAACAGAAAGTCCGCGTGGCACTTCTGCTGCAGACCAGACCCGTCGTCTTCACCAGCAACACGCGTTGTTGTTTGAGGTTCACGATGCAGCAGAGTCATGGACAACCCTCGGAGAATTATCGACCGTGGAGACATTTGCACTGACCATCTCAATGCATGGACGTGTGCAGAAAGCTCGAAATAGGAACCCATGGACAGCCCTACACGGCCCTACTCCCACACACTCCTTCGCGTTCGGCCGCAGCGTCATTCACCGGCTCCATTTGCTGTCGTGGCGGTGGCTTTGCATTGGCCTTACGGCTGGGCATGGGTTCTGAAACTCTTACACACGAAGCACGGTCCTGACAGGATCCTTCAATTCACCGTTCCGTGGACTCGCGATTGGTCAAAGGACACATCACAATGAGCGTCTGCGTTGACACGACATGGGAGTGGTAAGCAAAATGCCTGGCCCAGATTTCTCCCATTGGGCATGTTTCGACGATGAAGTAAACGTTTCAAGCTTTTTAGGTTAGTTCAGTTGTGGAGCCTGTCGTCCAAACCGCTGGAGTGTCGAAGGGCCAAAGCCGCAACACGACCATGGATGGGGCAGAGCCACGCTAGCGCTGCCGCCTTACCGTCTTGACAACCATGGCATTACGGCCGACTGACCGCAGCTGCAGCATATACTAGCCACAGTCCCGTTGTTCTTGCGCAGTATTTCTGGCCATTGCTCTTACTTCCTTAACTTCCTTAACTTCCTTACTGCGTATTTCCATTTGTTTCGAAATTACGAGCGACTTTGAAGCCTTTTCTGGTTTCACGAGTGCTCAAGAAAGCGAGGTGCGGCTGAGACCTTGCATGCTGGAGGCGTACGATAAGACGGCTGTGTTCCCCCGCACTTTCGACGGCACAGCATTCACATCATTCTCCATTTACCAAAGAGAGAAGGCGAGAAAGAGTTGGGCCAGGAAAATGTCCAAGGGCGAAATGCGCACTCCATCCCGCCCAACCTGCCGATACACACCACGCTACCGATCCATCATTACAGCCTTGCTTACTGTGCTCTGCGTACCGGTCATCTTCTACCACCTCGTTCCTAGCTTTACGGCGGCGACGGACAGTGTCTTCTACCAGCTCTCAGACCATGTCCTTGGTCAAACATCAAGGGGAGACTTTTGCACAAGAGAAATCGGAGACCGACAATGTTGCATGCTCTACCTGGACGCCTCGCCCTGTCTCGACGAATGCCGCAGAGAGCATGTGGATCGCGAGACGCTGAGACTGACGCTGGAGTACGACCAATGTGCGGATCAGTGCCTAGTCAGGTACAACGACCGGTGTGAGAGTGCTCAGAACGGGAATCCACTTGATGGCCATCAACGCAGTCCTTGAACCCTTTCAACAACTCAATCAACAATGAGATACACCATCTCAGTCCGTCGATACGACACATCGACCTTCGAAGCGCATCAGTCATCGTATGTTTGGGGGTGGGGGTGGAGCATTCAGGTGCCGCCAAGCAATACACGCTTAGACGGCCGGATCGGGCGGCACGATTCTTCCGCTGCGTCTCCGAATCTTCCAATCTTGACTCGGTATACGAATGAGCTGTGGGGCTGTTAAAGGCTGTGTGCTGTACTACAGGGCCTTGTGTTGAGCACTGTGCCACACCTTTCACACTCTGACGCTGCCCGCTCCGCGCAACAAAACGATTCAGTAATCGTGCATGTGGAGTGCGCTAGACTGTCAAAGAAGATTGCCTCACATTCCTTCACATCAAAGAAGATTACATCGCATTCATTTTCCTTTCCCCATCGCTCATCGAGAAATCTTGGTCATTATGGTATACTATCCAAAGGACGGTGTGGGGAAAAGCGCGAATGCAACCGCCGAACAAAAAAGGGGGATAAATTGAGCAGCGGCTTGAAACAGGGACGTATCGGATAAAAAGGGCAAATGTGGAGTACTTTCGAAGAGAAGCCCTGGCAGATTTCCAAGAATTAAGGGGACACGTTTAGAGTCCAGTGTGAGCGACTCCGAGGGTTGATTTATGAATCTATGAAACATTTATGACGACATGTTCTTAAGCCTCCCCTTTTTTCTTTGTTCCTCGTTGTTCACTCTTTTAATGTCATCTCGGCGGGATTTGCATGGGTTTTGCTGCATGTATCGGCGCTTCTGAGGGCTTTTATATATGGAAGATGGCTTGGCATCTTTCGGCATCTTCGTGGCGTAGGAATTCCATGCATTGTCTGCATTTGCGGGTTGGAAGCACAAAAATATTCAACATTCGCACGTGGATCTTTCTTGTTGTTGTACTGCATTCGTTTGTGCCTGTGATTTCGTCGTATTCAATGAGTACACTCTATCAACGTCATACACAAGTAACAGGATAAAGTCCAAGTGAACAAATAACATACTTGTGGTTACAGTTCCGAGTTTGCACCGTGCGAGCTTCCGTTTCTTGGATTTGAAGCGCTCTTTTCAATTTACGCAAGGTGGTTACATGTTCTAAGTCACTACGTGCCACATGCGCTGCAATCTCACATGCACTTTTCACATCACGCGCTCTCCATGATCGCATCGATCAAGGACGTACTTTCGATCGCTAAAAAGTTGTATGTGTTGCAAACACTTTGTGTTTCGTGTCCAATGTAGGTTTTGCAAATGGTCAGGCAGGTTCTACGTCAACGAGTCACATCGTGATGTGCCACTAGGTGTTGTGTTTGGAGTCAACACCGTGACGCCATGGTGTCAGCAGTGACTATCGATGTGGATTTTCTTTTGACTCGACGAGTGTACAGAGTCATGGAGTTGTTCCAAAGGCTTTACATTGTGATTGAGTCCTTCTTCTCGAGCGATGCAATTGACGATCACATTATTGCAACAAGCACTGAGGTTCTTAGTTTTGTACAAAACACCGTTCTTCACAAACCTGTATACAATACTTTGAACTCCTATCCTGATTATGTCTTCAAGCGATAACTACCCACCTTCCTCGGAGGTGAACTGGTACGAAACTCCAATCGGAAAAGCAACGGTAGCAGACCGGGCAGTCCAGAACAGAGACACAACATGGGACCATGTGAACACTCAGCAGTCAGCAATATCTGAGAGCGTAGCTGCGACGGCTGGCACTGACGATGGCGAGGATCCGAAGAGTGGAAATGCTGTCAAGCGGGGCAAGAATGGCGATGGGAGGAATATGTTGGGCACTGAACGCCCTCTCATGGAGAAGAGGGTTGCTGAGAAGACGTTAAAAGGGGAGAATGGCGGTGAGAAGGGAGGAAAATAGTGTGTTGTGAAATGCCAGATTGAGTGATATGGTACTATGTGGCGTCGTGTTCTAGGACGAGGGATGGAAGATGATAATCTAGGATTTATAAGTCAAGGCCCATATGTTGAAGCATATGGCTATTTTTGTACGTGGTGATGCGGACAAAGACGTGCTGGCACATTTTTTACGCAAGTTTGCGTAAGTTTCACATCAGATTTCGCTGTAACTTCAGCTGAACTCAGGTTGATGTGTAGTCACTGAATGGTGCATGACGATTACATTCCACGTCATCCATATACGATATATAACGAAGAGAAAAAAATGAGTAGGAAGAGCACCTATGGGCATGAGAGGGTCTTTGCTTTCACTTTCTTGACTGGTTGCGTAGCATCTTTGACTCCGATCATTTTTCATCAAACTTGGAAGTGACGATAATTACAAATTTTCATGCTTATAATCTCTGTTAAGATTCATACCATATGGTCATCGCTATTCTGAAACAGGTTTTCTGGTGTGTATATGTATGAGAAAGTCACAAACACGGTATATATCATTGTTATCAACCTTCTTTCTTTCTTTATCCACACAGCAGTCTGAAATCACCAGTTCAGAGAAGAGCCTATACAACCTATTTTCCATTCATCCTCAGTGTGAAAAGTGCTCTTACTAAAGATTTAACAGCAATCGATCATAGACTCTATAATCATCTCTCAACATGGATGCCAAAGAAAAGCAGAACATTTTGGAGAACAGCGAGACGTACAAATTCTATCGCCCAAATAGTGAAGGCTCTACAGGAAACAGGGCAGGAGAGGACTCCCAGAAGGCGTCCGCAGCGGCAGAGGTTCCAAAAGCTCAGAACGATGCTTCCAGTGATGCTGCCACCCACGGTAGCGACACCGAACCGATGCCGCCGATCATAGCGATAGGAAGATGGGTTCCCGCAAAGAAAACCACTGAAAACGAGGAGAAGAAATGAACAGATATGAGACATGAGATTGATGAAGACATTGCCGAAGCATAATTTCCTTCCTGGGTAGGACTTTGAGAACCATATAAATCCAGAAACCTAAATATGAAAGCCTCTATCTGCTCGAATTACGTATATTCTCTAAATCTGAATTGCTTGAAATTGCTAGCCACGTGTACATTAGGAGTTTAGCTATGAGTCCTGGGTGATGTCTCGCATGGTGAACTGAAAGATTGTTTTGACCGAGTGTTCTCTTTCGCTACTAGATGCCTGCCATGCTTCTGTTCCATTGAAAATCTAAAACGTATTGTGATCGGCAAGCAGGACGAATAATTTGAAGGCAAACATCATAACTTGGGGAAATCACAATGCCTACTAATTTTTAGAGCCAAAGATCAACCTCAAACGCTACTCATTTAAATGTGATTATGAAGGAATACTCGAATATCACCATAATTCATAGTTTAAAAATCGTAAGGGATTCTTTTAGGTTTGAAAGTAATATGAAGATATCTTACTATTACAGGATTCAATCTGCCCCTTTGTGTATGAGGTATTTGAGATATCATTGGGCAACAAAAAATTATGTGCTTGCGGAATCAAATACGGTCAAAAGCATGTGTCTAGTTCCCCAACTTCAGTGCACCCATCAGCGCCTAGTGTCCATCCATCGCAGAGCCTATCACGGTGTCAGTTTCATATTCAATACTGGAAACACACTAACTTACTGTGTACATTGTGAACCGGGATTCACAAACACCCTTCCCTCCTGACTCGGCCACCTTGCTGCTGGAATTCTAGCTTGCCCATTCGTGTCGCCAGCATCAATGCCTAGTCCCCTAAAGCCATGTCTGCATGCGCAAAGATGTCTTGAAGTATCTGCCGAGCCCTCGATCTTGATACAACTTGTAGAGATATCGCACTTATTGTAGCCGGGTCGCGGGTCGCATTGCTGGATAGTGCAGCGACCTCCACCACCACCAGGAGAAACGGGATGGCAGTTAGTACCACAGGAATATCCCGGCTTCCCGTTATTAGCACCATCATCGCAGGTCTCTCCTGGCTCAATGATGCCGTTGCCGCATACAGGACCGGCTCCTGTGGACTGACAGTCTGCTGAGCAACCATCCCCGTCGATGTTGTTGCCATCGTCGCAAACCTCACCGGGGCTCAATACACCATCGCCGCAAACAGCGCGACAAACCTCCCAGTACAAGTTACATAGTTTTTGCGCATCGAGTAGGGTTGGCTTATTTCCTGGTCGCGGATCGGCAAAAGGTGGCTTGCCGCTAATTGTCTTGGACCCATCCTTACTGAAAGCAGTGGTGTAGTAGTGCATGATGGAGTTGCGGTCATAGGGACCAGAGTAATCAACATCCATTGGATCTTTCTTGACGAATGCGCAGCCACCGATGCGACAGTTGTCACTGTCTGAGCAGTCTGGTGTGACGGTGACGCCTTTAGCATCGACGCCATCTTCAATGCTGTTGCAGTTGACGATGACATTATCGTCGCGATCCGGACGCATATGTTCATGCCATAAGCCGAGACCTGTTACCGTTAATACACTGTAATTAGAAAGGGTCAACGAGGAGCTTACTGTGACCGAGCTCATGAGCGTATACGCCCGCACACGATTCTAGCGAGTAGCAAGGCCCAAGAATCATTTGATTTGCTTTTTTGCTGTAATGCCAATTTCCGCTAGTATCAGACCAGCCTGCTCTTCCAACTGGTGAGAATGAGCATGTTTTGCAATACGCTGGTGCTGCATGCGATCCTCTCAGTGTAATTGCTCCGCCGTCTTCGGTATTTTCGTTGTTTGGTGGACCGTCCTCCTGAAAGTACAGCTGAGGGAGCATATCCTTCCACAGCTTGATAGCCAGGTCGAATGCCTCTTTCTTTTCGTCTTTCAACTCTTGAGTCTCATACTTGTATACAAAAATGCCGGCTTGCCATTTGCGATAGCTATCAGAGTGTGGTATATTTAGGCCTCGCGGCTTGATTTTGCTGGGCTGCACAGTCGATGCCTGTATGTCTTCAACAGTCGTGAGTATAATGTCGCCGTCGATGATGGCTAAGCCGTTTGCATCAGAGTATGAGATGCGTTTTTGACGTGGTTGTACAAAACCATCCAGACGGGTTCCATTAGTCAGGAATTGTGGCGGTGTGTAGTAGATGTCTACAGTTGTGATATTGGTTGTGACCAAGGTCAGGTTCAGTAAGTTCGTATCCTGAGCGAGAATGGAGGGAAGAACGCTAAGCAACGTTGGGAGGGCGACTAGCGCACATCGAAACATTGTAGGTGACATTGGTAGTGACGAGAGTTTCCTGCTATTACTGCCCGGAAATGATCTTTCGCCTCAGATTGCCTGGTGAATCCTGCTTCTTAACAATCAAGCCAAGCATGTGTTCAGCTTTTGAAAACGACTAGCGACAAGATTATCATTTAGATACTCAGCTACTCGGAAGATTCCGAGTATTTGGCGAAGCATCGTGCGCTGCGGACAGGCGATGTGAAGCCACTACAATAGCAGGCACAGCCTTCATTTGTGGTTGAAGGCTTGAACTAAGCCACGGCCTCGCCAAATGCATCGTAACGGACGGGCCAGATACAGCCAGAATCTTGGGCTTCAAGTCAGGGGCAGCCATTTGCAAGTGACCATGTGATCATCGGACTGCTTCAGTAAGCCGAAGATATGTTTGTCACAGACGCCTATTGCTGAAGCATCAATCGCGCCCCCACTGACCAAGTGAAATTATCGCCAGATGGGGCTAAATCCAGAGATCGAGAAAGCCTCGTTTCTCATGATTGGGCGAACGACATGAAACGGAAAGTGCAGTTCCGTGGTAGTCGTGGATATCGATTTAAGCTTATTTCAGCTCCCCAGTGACCGTTCCTAACTTTTTCGGTTCATGACAGATGGAAAACCTCAGCTGTATCCAAGATTTGAGACAATTCCCCTTTGGGCACAAGCCTCACAATGGCCCAACCAAGATTGAATCGGCGGAGCATCTTGGCTTCAGCCGTTTGCAGATAAGGACTAAGAGACTTATGCTCGCCGACTACGCTTAGCGAAGGCGTGAGACTCTATTGGCAGAAATTAAAAGCTTGGAGGTCGCTTAAAGCCATGTTTCTCGAGCTGGAGCAATGAAGAGATTGCCTTTGTTCTCTTTCCGTTCCTTGGCAGCTTGGCAGCTGAATTATGCTCAGCCTCGCAGCAGGGCTGAAAGTTTTTATCAAGCGAAGGAGAAGGAACGCAAGACGTTAGATCTTGGGAAAGTAGCAAGCTAATAGTAAGAAAGGTCAGTCTTTATCAAAGGTGGTCATACCCGCATCCAGGCGGCAGTTGAGATACAGAATACCCTACTTACGACAAATTGAACATGGCGTGGACTGCTTCTCCTTCCGCAGCTTCTAGTACTAAAAAGTACTCGAGCTTTTGGTTTCATGGTTTCCGTTTCATTCAATTCATTACCTCCGGCACTGTTGCTGGCGTGATGATCTTCTTCGTCCATCACCTGCGAGATAGCCATATCAAGATTCCATGGATGTTCTTCTTGGTAAGTTCTCTTTTTGTTCATCCTATCAATCTCACGAGTTTGTGCTAAGCATCAGCAGCTCCAAGGTGCTGCGCTGACCACGATCTTGTGGCTCGCCGTCTCTTCGCTTCTTCAATATTGGCATAGGCTCTCCCCGTTGATCAATGCTATTGTCAATGGCTTCACGGGCTGCGTATGGATAGGCGCATTTGGTCTGCTTGCATACCGGATGGGTTCATTGACTGTACGCGGGTGCTCAACCGAGATCTGGGGTACGGACCAAGGAGTTCTGGTATGCCAGCTCTACAAGCTGCTCTTTAGCGCTGCAGTCGTCGCAATGTATGTACCACGAGACTACTGTCCCAGAATTAGGTCTGACCGCGCCGTAGTGCTGCCACGATATGCGCCTTCATCCTTGATATCCGCACTCTCCACCCCAAGGACAGCCGCGGCGCGTATGGTCGCGCAATCACTGATCAGCAGGGCAAAGAACCGCTCATGCATAAATCCCTACCCAAAGGATTTGCCACAGAAGAAACGCAGTATCTGCGCCCAGACGCGAATGAGCAGTTGTACGACCCTGGATCTAACACGCCTAGCGCTCCACTGCGAAGTCTTTCACCAGCAGCCAATAGCGATGGAGGACACACTCCGGATGCACTGCAGGCGGGTAGACGAGGAAGGAGCGCTAGCCCAGGTGTCTCTAGGTGGAGGGAATTGGAGTAACGGAATTGAGAATATTCGAGTGTTCTCCTCCAGTGATCGATCACTGTAGGACCACCGTGGTGGAGGCTGATGTTTCTTGGTTCATCAATCCTTGATATACCTGCTATGCTCTTTCCTGAGATATTGTGGCCATCTTTACACAGCTGTATGTGCAGTAGAAGTTTCCCTACATGGACCTTTGCGCATGAGGTCAAGGACGAGCGATCTCCCCCTCACTACGTAACTACACATTGATGAGATAGTGTCTTGCGAATTCTTTGTCGCGAACAATATACTTCGTACTTCGCATTGAGCTCCATCTGTCTATATACAAGTGGCTGATGTTAGTATCCAAATAAGAAGGTTGTGTCAAGATGTAATCCGAATCCGTCAGGACCATTATCATGATGAGGGGCGGGGCAACGGGCCGCACCGCAACCTTGTCGAGTTGTGAACGAGTCGTTAATTAAATTTACGATGCCATGAGCTTCTCGACTACACAAAGGTCGTACAAAGGCGGGGTCTGGCATGGACTCGGCCCGTCGGCGGATTACAAGCACGGTGATATATCCCATTCAAAGTATGTAACCGCTCGTTGAAACTCTTGGAATCGCATTTTCAATCTCAGAATTGCCACAGCGACCAGAGATACGAAAAATGCGAGGCCATCATATGAATGTTGTAAGCGATGCAGTGACACTGCAACCGAGCCCAAGACACTCATACCACTCCAGACAACCTCGAGCAAAGTATAAAAAGGATGGAAATCATTCCCAAAAGTTTCACCTCCATCATCGTCTACGAACTATCCTCAAACCTTGTTGAACACTTCAAAATGCGTTTCTCTACTCTCATCGCAACTGCAATTGGCCTCTTGGCTTCTACCGTTGCTGCTTGCCCATGCCAGACGACTGGTGCGTACAAGGTCACTAATCCAGGCCTCTATTGCGGGTTTTGCTTCCAAGTCATTGGGCCAAACGATGACCATGCGTACGAGTGCAGTACAAGTGGCTCATGCAGAGACTATGGGAGGAGTAACCCTTGCAGGGCAGGTGCCGGTAGCGGTCCATACCCAAGGGACGCATACCACTGTGGAGGACGAGATGCCTGGAAGCGTGATGCTGATGGTGAGCTGGCGGAGGTCGCTGAAGTTGCCTTTGAGGGTTAGGTTAGGTGTAAGCTTTACGCATATGCGTGAGTGTTCACAACAAAGGGCTAATCCGCTTCCTAGATGCGGGGAACCAAGAAGTTGGAAAGGCTATGAGGTGATATGTGACTGTGAACAAATTGACTCGCACCCAAAGTAGATGGATAACCGAAAGAACAGGTCTGAAGGATGGTGCATGAATGGACGGGATCATAAGCCCTTGCGTGGCAAATCATGAAATGTATTTGGAGCAGTCCGTGGTTATTGCAATGGCTTTCCTGACATTATATCGCCTTCAATATTTGAATGAAATTGAATCGTAGAAGCCTCTGGTATGGACCTGATGCTAAATCGATCGGCGAGAAGGAACTAATATCGATAATTTTTGGTCCTTGGCTGAACTCATACTTTTAGCCTGGCGATGACTGGTGGAATACAGAATTTACTTCTCTGGATCGTCAAACTGGGTAGCAGTAGGGCCTGTGTATAGTCGCAGCGTTGGAATGTATACGAATTTTAGTATAACACATAGAGGCTGATGAAAGAACTGAAGTGTTGTACAGGTAAGACGGAGTGCAGAGGCAAGGCGAACACAGATAAAGCGGGGTTCTTGGCAGAAAGGCCCGCGGGGTAAACCCACACATGGTATACCTCGCCATTTCCTCATTTGGACCAAGCACTTATACAAGGACTGTGAAAGAGAGCGTTTCGTCACCGGTTGTAGAGTATGGAAGGTGGTACTTTCGCCCTTGCTGGCCTCGCGCCATTCCACTCTTTTCTAGATCGTCCCTCGATCCAATACCCACCCTGCCTAACAGAGATCGCCAAAGTGGATTCGAGATTTTATAAAGCACGTGCTAATCTTAACGATCTACCTTGTTGCTTACGTGTAGCCAGCCTCGCCGCCTTAGTCTGTCCTCAAACTTATTAGCGCTTACCCACCTCGCTGACCATGACAACCTCTCATTCGTGCAGATTCTCCAATGCCTGTGATACCAACTCTTGTCCTACTGCAACATGCACGCACAATTCATACCAGTCAATGCTCCTCCTTCGCCCCGAGCTAGCGGGTACTGGACACATATAACATCGCCACAGCCATAAATATGTAAACCAACTTTCTTGTAACACAGGACACAAACATCGTCACAATGGGAAGCGTTGAGGAAGTAACCCACTTAGACTTCGCGCAAGCGCTCGCGAAGCATGGTGTCGACACCAATGACCTTTCGAACTCTGTGGTATGGCGAATTGAAGTTGGGTCATCAACGTTGCAATGGCTTACCAGCAATAGGTGTCGACCCTAGCATCGCTTTACCCCAAGCAAACGATATCCGACACCGAAAACTGGCGCAAAGCACTTTGGTCTGTTCACCAACGAGAGGCAAAACCTTCGCTTATCTTTCAGCCAACGTCTGCTAAGGAAGTCGCGATTGCATTGCTTTTGTGTCGACAGTCTAATATCAAGTTTGCCGTGAAGAGTGGTGGTCATGCCGCAATGAAGGGCGCTTCAAGCACTGATGAGGGGGTTGTACTTGATTTGAAGAACTTGAACAGCGTTGTTCTAAGCGAAAACAAAACCATTGCAAAAATTGGGGCGGGTAACAAATGGAAACAAGTGTTTGAAGAGCTAGAAAAACATGGGCTTGCGGTCGCTGGTGGGCGGGCAGGAGACGTCGGCGTTGGAGGATACTCTCTTGGTGGTAAGTGGGAAGTGTAAGTGACGATCAGGCGCCCCGAGCTGACACACAGTGAGGCGGCATCTCCTTCTTCGCTTCCGCACGTGGATGGGCGTGTGACAATATCCGCAACTACGAACTTGTAACAGCAAATGGGGATATCCTCGACGTGAACTACCATTCTTATCCAGATCTCTTCTGGGCACTTCGCGGTGGCGGCAACAATTTTGGCATTGTCACGCGATTCGACTACGAGACGTTCCCACAGACTGACGTATACGCGGGCAGTATCCTGTACGACTATGAGCACAAGGATGCCGTCATCAAAGCGTTCACTTCTTTTGCTTACGATTCGGACCCAAAATCGGCCACTTGGCTCAGTGCTGCCTTCCACGAAGGCAAAAAACTCCTGTCCGCGCTAGCTATGTACGCAGGGGACACCGAGGATAATGCTGTTATGGAAGCGTACACCGTAATTCCTTCTCTTCATGGCACGCAGAAGGTACGCAGTATGGCGGATATGGTGCACGAAATAGCGGTGATCCAAGCGCAGGACCACAGGCAGAATTACTGGAATCACACCTTCAAGTATGATCCAGACTTTGCGAGCTGGCTGGTCGATATGTATTTCACGGAGTTTGGCCCATATGAAGGCAAGTACGAGAGTAAGCAAGCGTCTGTGATAGTCTTACAATACTTCACAAAAGAGGCTGTTAGCCACATGCATCGAGAGGGCGGAAACTGCTTGCCACTCAAGGAGGACGAGGCGCCATATCTCAATTTGCTGGTTCCGACTGCTTGGATGCATGAGAAAGATGATGAACTTGTGCTAAGCATTTCGAAGAAGATTATAAACTCTGCTGTTGAGGAAGGAAAGAGACGGGGGTTGTTCGTTGACTACATGTACATGAACTACGGGAGTGTATACCAAGACATCCTGAAAGGGTATGGGAAAGAAAACTACGATAAGCTGAAGGCGGTTGCTACTAAGTATGACCCTGAGGGTGTGTTCCAAACCCTCATGCCCGGATACTTCAAATTCGGTGGCGCGCCAGCATGAGATTATCGCGCAAAAGAGCAGCAAAGCAAATTTTTTGACTGCGCCCAGGATAGAGATTTAGATTTGGCACAGTTTCTTGCAAGAAATAGACCATTTGAGCTCAGGGTCGGAGGCAATCTCATACAATTCCAGTTTGCTGAGTGCAGAACCTCGACCTATTTTAGATTGTGCGCCATCCACTGAAAGCACTATCTTGTGAACAATGCGCGCTCGATTTGAACACAAGGAATCAAGAAGTCACACCCATAGTCATGACAAAGCCTTGTTAAGTCTTTGTCCTTTCCTTGTTCCAGATAATAAGCCACCATACTTCAATGAAAGGGAGCCAGATGATATTTGCGTCGCTCTTTATTTCAAAACGTTGAAGAAGAAGAGTGATCGTTAAAGACTGCACCACATCTCAACTTAACTTTCAAAAACTTTGTAATAGAAAGAAAGGAGCACGATGGTCAAGGCATATGTGACGGGACTACCGTATCTCAAGCGCGCAACGGAGGCTTTTTGTCGTGCCCAAAGGCCGAGCTGGTCAGCAGGTGAGTTCTATTTGTAATATATGAGAAGTAGTTAACAAGATTCAGATGATGTGAAATGGACTGCAGTAACAATATGGAATGGTGACAACTTGGTGCGAGACTACTACAACGCGCGGCGTGGGAAGAAAAAAGAGTATCCCTTGCCAAGAACATACCTTATACCAACGTTCCCGTATCAAGAGACAGACGCAGTATTTGCGAAGGTGAATGGGACTCTGCCGCCGTTACGAGATGCAGCTGGAAACCCAGTGCCAATCTTCGTTCTTCCACCTCCACCTCCACCTCCACCGCCGCCGCCACCGCCGCCTCCAATCGACAATTACCCTTTTAATTTCTGGCCGACACCTCCTTGGGACGTCGAACCAATAGATGCATCGCTTAACGATTCTTTAGGTGCAATTAAGAACAATGCCACGTCCAGAGACAATTGGATGAGCTCGCAGCCACATTTATGGCCACTCACTAACGAAGAAAAATGGGAAGGAACGAGGTTTCTAGGGGGTGGTGGATATGGTTGCGCTGGCTTATGGTGCTTGACAGACGCAACAGGCAACATTGTTCGAGTAAGGTACTCGTGCTTCTACCCCAGTGACCAACGCTAACGGACATCAGCACATGGTCGTCAAGGAAGTGAGAACCTATCCTCTCGCATGGCGTGATCCATTAAAATGGCATAGCCGTATCCCACTTGAAATTCGCTTGCATCAATTGGTTGATGCCAGTCGCGCCGCCGCTGCAGCAGAACTTGGCGACTTTTGCCCACCAAGCCATGACAACCTCATCGAACACGAAGGATATAGACTAATGATGCGCCAGCGGAGATATCGAATTTTTATGGAATACTGTGAGGGTAATAATCTTCAACAGGCGCTAGACGCAAGTTTCGAACAGTATCGCAAAAAGGATAGCTTCAGTGAGAACTCTCCTGAGAGATGGAATGAGGAAACAGGATGTTATAAGGATGAGTATGGAAGTCTCCCTCCACTGATACCCGAACCCTGGATTTGGAGAGTTTTTGGCGCTTTGGTGGCTGCATGCGAAGTATTGCACTTTGGTCGAGCCGGACAGGAACTGGCCAGAAAAGGACCTGTTGCGGACTGGCAGGAAATTACGCACTGTGACATCAGTCTCTCAAATATATTCCTACAACCCCAGGATGATGAAGAGGACGAGGAAGATAATGAAGAGAAGGAGGTATGTACCCTAATGCTAACTGGAAGATTATTCGAATATCATGGCTGACTGCGACAGCTCCCGCGTATAATATTGTCGGACTTTGGGCTTTCTTTCATTGACTTGGACAATCCAAACCCATCCACGCTACCTGATATGCCACGAGCCAACCCTATAGATTTCGTATGGTCCGGCAATCATCCCAAATATGCACCAGTAAGAAACCTTGGTTTATGATATCTCACAATCTAATCCGCACTAGGAGCATGGTGGCAACCCCTGGCGACCAATGGGTGAGAAAACAGATGTCTGGCAGATGTGAGTATCAAAATTGGGGCCTCTTCTTAAAAAACTAATGTGGATACAGAGGGGCCATAATCTTCTACCTCATCAGCAATGGCTTTAACAGTTCTAATGAAGGCCCACACAGAGCTGTTGACGGAGTATACCGACCCATTGCTGGCAACGCAGATAATCCATCTGTAGACTATGGTCGAATGGGTGATCCAGATCTTCCAGATCCATTTCCTACGTACATGTTTCCGCCGTTCGAGAACTATTCTCGCGAACTGAAACAATTGATGGCCACTTGCCTCAATTGGGACCCGGACCACCGGCCAGCTCTATTGGATATCGACAACATAATAGAAGATTACCTTTCCAACTATCCTGAGTATCGAGATTATAGAGACATAGCGCCTGTACAGGTAGGAAAGGAAGTGGAGTTTAGGATTGGAGTTTCGTTGTAAAGTGCGGGAGCTTTGCTCTGCGTTAGCCTGTGGGGCTAAGTATAGGATTAGTAGATTGCATCCAATGAATTATTCTTATCACTTGGGTCAAATTGGATAAGTTGGATTATGTACAAGCACGAAGCCTAGGTCCAATGTGCTACGAGAAACTGAACCGCCCATCTAAAGATCGTTGCTCAGTCGCGATCTGAATGCGATTGACGATATACGGTTTTGACATACGGTCCTTTACTTAATGTTAAAAGTGCCTAAAATGGCAACTTTCGTCTTGCCATCAATCACAGATGACGGCGCTGAGTTTCAAGGCGAACAGCACTAATTAGCGCATGACGAGCCACAGTCTCGCGGCCCAATCACAGCTCAACATGAATAATTAGGCTGGCCACGTAGATTTCAACAGCTCTGCATCAAAGTAGCGCAACGAATATCATGATCTCATGCCGAACTACAGAGCCTATACTCTTGATGCGCACGCCGTGCTCTGACTATGACCTTGTGTTTCACCTCGTCCATCATTTCTTGTTTCAAGCGCATCTCCTATCAGAACCAATAGTGCCACTACTTCACATTTGTGCATCTCTGCGTCGCCGAACACACTGTGTTGCGGGACGTTAGCACCGATCACCCTGTGAATCAATCCATGCAAGGATGAACGGTCGTATTGCGTCTCAATTGATGTATTCAATGACAGGGAAATATATTCTGTTACTTGAACAACTAGGTAGCGAAATCTTCAAAGAATGACTGAAGCATATTCACAACCACCGATTATGTTTCCAAGCAACATTACCAAACTGTAGTAAAGAAATTAATGGTTGTTAGTCAGAGGCAAGTCCAAGAACAAAGAGGGCTTTGAGCAAGGACACCTGCAACTTGATGTAGTTAAAACTGTCATCACACTAATGTCATAAACTGGGGCTTCTTCATTGCCAGATCTTGTAAAAAGCGTGCAGAGGCCTCCTTAATTCCCGCCATCTGGAATGTCCCAGGTACATTGAATCCAACAACTCCACTACCTACTCTTTCGAACATCTCAAAGCCCTTATTACTCTTCCTCAGACAGAGAACACCGCCGGCATGACCACGGGGCGTGTTTCGGACGACGCAGAGCAGAACATACACCGACCGCAAATTGGGATATTTAAAGTCCAGATTGCACATCCCAATAGGTTGATTGTATTCATTCATCAGCCAATTGCTCAGGGGGAACATGAGATCTGGTCGCTCTTGGAGCGTAAGGACAGTGGTCATGCCGAACACCTGAAGTGAAGCGTCTCGGACCTGTCCGTACGGATCACCGCCAAGGACAGGAGCTACGGTAATATTCATGATGCGTATGGCATTTGTAGCGTCTGATTGTGCCACGCCGTTAATCCAATCAACTGGGAAATCGTACGCAGCCCAAGACCAGCTTGGACAACGATAGGATGCATTATGCGGTGGTAACGATGGTTCGTTGTCTCCAATCCGTCTGGTCCAGAGGAGTGCTTCGGGAAGCATGAGATTCCACATACCGCAAACGTACTGGCCTTCCCAGCTGTTACTAAGGGCTTTCGCAATACCTGAAATAGCAGGTAATTTGTCCGAGCCGTAGGTCAAGGTACGGTGGCAATAGTTACCTGACACAACTTCAGCGTACCAAAATCCCAGTGCTAAGCGTGCTGCAAAGGATTTATCTGACGCAGTACTTGGGTTAGCCAAAACACTCTCCTTCCACCTGCCAGATGAAGTATCAAAGTCCGCCAAGTTTTTGACAAAGCTCGGCTTCGTTCGCAGTCGTTTTTCTTCCCACCTGATGAGGTCATCCTCCGATTGAAAACCATTCCTGCACTCCCAGTACAGCTGGTCTTTCGTACAATGTAGGATACGTGGAGGTAGAAGTCGTTCTTGATATGTCCAACCACGAGTTGTGAGCGGGCTGTTTTCAATAGCCGCTATATTGTTGGAGATACTAGAGAGCCCGCCAACCATGAGGGTGCTATTTTTTCCCGACTTGGTTGTCGTTGTGATATAATAAAGAGATTTCATCCCTTCAATCTGTGATTTGCTCTTCTGGTTGAAACAGCCAAATAGCGAGTCCATGGCAGCATCGGCGGCGATCGTAATAGCTGAACCAGCATAGATACCTCCCATTTTCTTTGATTCCTTGAGCCAGTCTTCTTTCGAGTCTTGGATAATACAAAAAGAGTCTACCCAAATGTAGCGTATGCCGAGATTAGTACAGATAGTTATAGCTTCGCGAATCGTTTTCGGGATGGTGTCAATAGGTATTGCGGTCTCGAATTTGCTTTTGTTTGCCGTCTTCAGAGAAATCCGGTCCTCAACAGGCTTCCCCCAACAATAACTGAGAGCTGCATAGGGATCACGAGGTTTTTCGTTGAGCTGCACAAGCTTCACGGCGACAATTACGCTTGAAAATTCGTATATTTTCAAGAGTCTGCTCGGGTAGTCGTCAACCAGGTCTTTGAGGAAGGGAAATTTTTCGCCACAGTCATGTTGCTGCTGACAGTGGGCAAGCCATTCTCTTGCTGTCTGCATGGATGAAGAGCTACCAATATAATCCACCTTGTGAGTCGTTGAAACTCCAAAAGCAGCTGCAGGATCATCTAATTCTCGCAAGAGCAGTGTTAGTAACAGAGTATGGTAAACTTATCGTATGAAGGAGATAAGAAAACCCCACCTTCGTAGCACAGCACTTTCCAACCACCAAAGCTCTTTGGCCAGTTGGCATTGAAAAACTGTATCTCACTCATCTTCGGTACTTGCGCCGGAACAAGCTTCAGAACGATCGCCTCTCCCGGAGTGCGGAGCGCTCGCTCTTCCTCAGCTGTGCCGTGATCAGTTGACTCCCTGATATCGCGGCAGAAAGGGCAGCTTTTATGATCAGGTAGCATCAGGTCTTCAAAAGTCGCGACGTGCTTGTAACCAGATCCCGAGATCAAGTCCTCGATGTTCATGCCATTGCACAGGTGACACAGCTCGGTAAGCTCGGGTGAGTAGTCGTTATTTGGCTCCTCAGGGACGAATGGCTGGGCTGGTGGGAGGCCAGCCTTGGCGGCCTCTTCATCACTGAGTTTGGACGCTGCAAATGCCTCTGAGAGGCTATTAAGAGTTCGCGTGGTGGGACCCGATGACGGCGTGGCAGGAATTATTATCGTCCACTGTGATGGCATATTGACTTAGTAGGAAGTGGCAGATGTTGAGCAAGTGGAAAGACACATACCTGGATTTGCTCCTTCAATGCTGTGTCGTGTCTGGGGTGGGGGCGGAACGCTAGTCATGCATCATGAATATGAATCCGAGGTCGCTTAGCACTGATCTATTCTATTAATAGTTCGATAGAGAAATGATCATGGATTCGTTGGACGTCACATGGAAGTGTGCCGCGTCCAGGTTGACATATGAGAAGAGGGTGCTGTGACCAATTTACAACCAAATTTGTACCAACAAGTCCAATCTTGGTGGCAGCCTCCCCCATCATAGCACCATCGTATCCATCCATCTTCTTGTCGATGCTTTTCCGCATTGATCGCATTTTCAGGACAGGATGCCGATTTCCAGCATTTTCTCCTTGAATCTCCATGCTGCTACTCTCCGAAACTCTGAGCCTTGAGATGACGACCAAGAGTGGGATAAAATCCGGCCGGCAGCTTCGGATCTCCTCTTTCGTGGCCTCTGGGTTGGCCCAGATATATCGGTAAATCGTGATGCGTAAATTTATTCCATGAAGTCGTTGGTAACAATTCTGGGCAGGTGGGTTCCGCTCAGCTAGAGCTAGGGTGATTGTTAGTCGGCTTAGCGTAAGTCGTGGTGAATGGCTAGCGTCAGCAGCCATTCATTACAGCTAATCTACTTTAGGCCAATCAAACGCCCTCCTAGCTGATCTGTCTACTCTAATCTGGTAAACTTTGAATCAGCACAAAATTGCGAACACCTCTCAAGGCTTGTTGTCGTACTCGGGATAGGATCATGGTGTCCCGGGCGCATACTTGACTTGATGGATTTTCAGCAGAATGTACTAACTTTTGGCATAACCATGCCATGCGATACCGCGCGCTTGGATAGGATCACAAGGAAGTATGGTATTGCACGGTAAGCAAAGGACATTTTCAAAGGACATCAAAACTGAACGCAGTTAAAATTATAGAACTGCTATTGCCAAAATGTATATGTCTTGAGCTGTTGTTGGATTTGCTTCCTTGAGCTGTGTATGCGGCATCTCGCCAGGGCGTGCGTTTCGCCATGCAAGAATGGACGTTACTATATTTAATGTGGGAGAGGATCGACCAAACGACAGATCCCATGCGGAGTTCTCATGTCGATACTCTATTTACCGTAGAAGGTGCTCATCTGATACTTAGTCTCGCCATCGTATGGCATAAGATCCAGCAGTGCTTGCTCGCCTTCTCGCAAAATCGCTTGTCGTATTCTCTCGCTTCGCGGCTTTATGTTCACCTTGAAGGGCTGCGGGCGCATATTCAAACCATTACTGGTAAAAGGTCAGCATTTCTCCAATAATCCGCAAAGTGACGGCTTACGTATAGTCAAATATATCGACCGGTATTGGGTTTCCCTTTCCATCTAGCGCTGGTTCAATCCTAAAACCCCACACGAGGCGTGCGACGGTCAGCCACGTTCCTTGCTCAGCAAGTGCTTGACCGGAACACGCTCGACGACCCCAACCAAATGTCATGTACCCTCTCTCGCCCGGAAATGGGCGTGCATCGGGGTGGTTTTTGATGAATCGATTTGGGTTGAACCGATCTGGGTCGGGGAACTCGCGGTCATTGTGATGAATTGCCCACACGTTGCCTTGTATCCAAGTTGCCTTTGGGATTAAATATCCCTTGTAATAGTCATCTTGCACTGGTGCATGCGGCTGTCCGCCGATGATGGCTACGGATCGCCAGCGGAAAACTTCCTTAACGAAGGCACGCATGTACGGTAAATTGGCATCATCTTCAAATGAAGGACTTCGATCGAGCCCGACAACGCGGTCCAACTCTTCCCATGCAGGTATTAGCGTTTCTGGAAATGCGCGCATCGCAAGAACAGCTGTGATGAGGGTACTGCTCGACGTATCTGATCCTGCGCCGAACAAGTTTCCAGCAAGCCCAGATATCTCCTTCGGTTGCAGATTATACTTTGCCTGCTCTTTGAACAATACCTTTGCATAGCAGTCCTCGTGCCCCGGCTTTTCGTTAGCTTCATGAGCTAAAGAGTAGAAGAAGTCATGGCCTCGATGTGACCTCTTCTTCGACCCCAGGCCTTGCTTCCATGGTGCGTATTCAGTTGGCACACGAGCCAGCGCTGGGAATGTTTCTAACAACATTGGGAATGTCTTTCCAGGAACGTTCAGTTCTGCTGCTCGGTGCATCACCGCAATAACCTCAGTGATGATGGGGTCAGAAGGACTCGCAACCCTTCTACCGAAGCCTATTATTGATACCACGCTCGTCGCATAACGTTCGAAGTGTGCGACGTAGTCTGCTGGGGTACTCAAAAGATCAAGAGCAACGACTTTACTTTCATCGTTTTGAAAGTCACGGTATCGCTTCACTTGCTGAATGCCAACGCCCTGATGCGTGATCTTTCTCAGGGCACGGAAGCGCTCTCGCTGAGCGGGTGTTGTTGTGATCAAGTTAACTAAATTGTTCTGACCTGCTCCGAGCTCTGCAAAGACCAACATGCGTGGCCGTGAACAGTAAATGCCTGCTCTTTTGTCGAGAATCTCATTGGCGGTCCAAGCATCATTAATCCACACAGTGGGGTTTCTGAATACTACTCAACTCATAACCTGCACATGGATGGATCATACAAACCTTCCAATCCAATACGTGATCAGCGGTGTATTGTAAACTTTCGACAGCTCTTCAAAATAGAGCCATGGTTTATTATCAGGCAATTGAAAGGTGTTGCCCACAATCGGAAAGGGAAATGGTCCCGGAGGCTATGTGTCTGTCAGTTTTTCACTCATTTCCATTGAAAACTACACCTACCATCTTTGACCTCAGGTACAACATCCAGGCATAGTCGGCAAGCACTCCAAGCGCAAGTGTCGCCAAGATCGCCACGGCAACACTAGTAGCTCCAAATTTTGATACACCATACTGCAAGTAGTGCAAAGGCAATGCCTCGAATAGTTGCTCAACAGCCATGAGTTCACTTTTTTCGCTATGGAGAGTCGAGGTACGTGATGAGAGCTGTACGAGCAAATTGAGGACGCTTGTATCGGACCGAAAGCGCGCTATCCTGACCAAAGTAGCCCACAAAGCCAGACCAATGAACAGAACGCTAAAGTGGCTTGCAGAGATTCGAAAACTTGTCCAGCTTCGAGGCTACGATGTTGGAGTCGCAACCCCACAATCGCGGGGGTGGGGCATACTGGTCGGTTAATTTTTAACCCTGGCAGTGCGTTTACTGCCTGAACGAGGATCTTTCACTTTTTGGGATGGGCCAGGGAGCCACGATTTTCTACGTGGTTACAGTTTGACCAATCCTCGCATAGGAAATCCGGCAGTGATGTTTCGAGTACGCGGAACTCCTATTCCCTGAAGCCTTTTACATTTAGAAGCGTGGCCTCGGCTTGATTGATAAAATTCAAAAATATATGACATCAGCGATAACGCGAGGTTCAGTGTTGAAGTTTTGTTCCATTTGGAGAACAATGCGAAATTTGGCACCAGAATATTGCCGAGGGAGAGACTGCGATGTTTTGCGTAATCTGTCGCCACCAAAACCCACCACAGTCGTGAAACATGTTCTGCGGCGACGATGAAATGGCCCAGCGCGATAGTGTCTCACGAAAAAAAAAGCCTCTGACTTGATATTGACCCGTTATCAGTTCCAAATCCCTTCACAAACGATCGTTGGCCTTAGATTCTTTTGAACGATCCACTGGAGTCGTGTGCCAATGTCAAATCACAGGATCTGAATGGAGCATACAGAGGAGCTTGTATCGCGACATCGGGTTGGGTGAGGAGCGCTGCCTTTCATGGACTGTCCATTTCCAAATATCGTCAATGCGAACCATGGTCGACACAACAACCAATGATTTGTGATTTCAGTTCTTTACGCACAAACGTCTTGAAAATGTGGCTTCATGGCTATGGACATCCTGCGTGCACTGTACACTGTGTATATCCTCTTTTGTTAACGGGAGGCCATCATGGAGACAATTCCGCATGCACCGCGCCTGCACAAAACCTCACAGTGTCAGGAGCCAAGTGGAACTGGCCTGATAGACCTTCCGAACGAACTCATTGGTATAATAGCCACTCACCTCATATACGCTGATCTTTTGCGTCTTCGAGGAGTAGGAAACCGCATGATTCACAATGGTATTGATCATATTTGGGTGAGTGATGCACCCTTGGGACAGAGTAACAGTTATTGATGTAGGAGACAGGCCGAGGAAACCTTCACTCGTAGAACTTGCCAAACGACCGACGCGAGCATTGCACACCTCGGAATCGTAGCTCGATCTCGCTTTGCCAAGTATATTCGCTCAATTAGCATCGATTTTAACCTAAGATGCCGCACTCCGACGAAGCGTCACAACATTGAGGGTGTGAATTGCGCTCCAGAGCCTTGCGTGGACGCCAACATATGCCTTATATCGCTTTACTCAAAACTCATCGCCATATTCAAGCAGGCTGTAAACCTCGAGAAATTGGTCATTGGTGCACCTCCTCCAATTGCTGGCCTTAGCGATCAAAACTTCCAGTCCACATGGTATATGGAAAGTGGATCTGGGCCATACATGATGTTTGGCCCCTTGAGCCGTCTTCGTCGCACGCACTATCATATACTCGATCTCAATTCTTCCCGTACAATCTTGGACAGTATCACAATGGCTATGCGGGAGATCAGACTTCCGTTAGTAGAGTTTAGAGCTATCGACTTTACAAGCACTTCGTGGCAGTCCGCCTTGGGCTCAACAATTCCTATGCTTAGTGCTTTGGTCGAATTACCGAACATGGGACACCTGACACGACTAGATTTGGAGTTGGACATGTTTTCAGACAATTCAAACAGCGCCATGAATGCCCTGGTCAAGATCATCGACAAGAACTGCGCCCTACAGAACTTGAAATTATCCACAGGTCCACGATTGGAACAAACTTTCCGAATCAGGCACCAGCATTGGTCACCTTTTATGCACCTTCTTGGATCTTCCCCGTCTTTCCGCCTTCGCAGTTTGGATCTTGAAGGCCTTATTACGAGCGGCACCATGATGCTCGACCAAATAATCCATGCTCATGCTGGCACTCTCCGCGATATCGTCCTGGACAACACTAACTTTGGTACACCGAACTCGTTACGGAATTTCTTCATGGAGCTATCCAAGACAGACCTCGAGCTCTTCGCCATCCGCAACTTTTGGTTCCACGATAATAGCTGGCTCAGTGGCAGCACGTGGTCATACCATCATCGGCCTGACGAGGTTTTGGACTGCTTCGATGACGAGATGCTATCCAAAGATGAAGCGTATCTGGACTGGGTCGATATCAGCTGGGAATCGGCTAGCTATAGAAAGTGGATCAGGTGGGATAATCGAGATGGGAGGCATGGTAATTTCTGGATGAAAGAATGCTTGATGAATGTGGTTGAAATGGTGGATTGTTGTGATATGGATGATGACTGAGTATTCAGAAGTGGGTAACTGGTTACTTAGTCATTTTTACACTAATCTTAATAATTTCTTATCTCGTTGCTTCATTTAGAACTTCGACCACATGCTTCTTTGCAATATGAAGAGTAATATAGCTTTAAAAAGAAGGTGGACTGCCATCAATGACATTTTCACACATAATCATCGTCGCTGAATAATACCACCGTCATGTTGATACAGACATTTCTCTTTGTTGATAGCCATTGCACGCAAATGTACCAAGAGCGGTCCCTTTGGGGTCACGCTTGTTATGAATCGCTAGCGCGCCCCGCCACCTTCGCTTCCTAATTATATGCACAACTTCACTCATCTCCACACCTTAGTTTGCATGACTCTCTTAGGCTAATAGGCTATCATCAAAAAGTCTAGAGCAGCCACCCAAAGCCTTAAAGCCTAGTTTAATTCGAAGCACTAGTACATACGAACACCCGCGCCAGTGTCATTTCCAGTATCGCACGGCATGATCTTGCCGATGTCGAGGAACTGCCGTCAGGCTTCTCCGACGACGGTGCGCAACTCGATCAAGGAATCAACTGGATGTTATCTACCGTATCATCAGCGTCCTCTCCCCGCACGCTGCGTTTTGACCATCTTTATTTCTAGCTGACTGGGGTTCTCCAACTGTTCCAGCCTCACATAGCGGGTGTTTACCCCATGATACCACGTGGAGACAAGGGGAACCCTAGACCAGATTGTATGGGATTGGTTGGTATGAACGCCTCCCCCGCAATTCACTCTTAAGGTCTGGGGAAAAGCAGATCAAGCTTTTGTCCGCACTATCGGCAGATATTGAGACAGGGTCTGTATTCGCACCATGATCTGCATATGAATTTGGACGAATCAACCCAGGAAAGAGACTCCACTATTGAGCGACAACCTCTCTCTTTTGATACTTGGTTGCATATGTGCCATCAACCCATCTATTTCTCGTGCTTTGTCTGTCCAGTCTCCAATCCAACTGCCAGAAAGCCTTTCTATCTTTTGCGGTATCGTACCTTAAACCATTGAATTGCGAATCTCAGACTTGCCAATATGCTCGAGGCTTCCGCTGGAAACGGCTTGCTCGAGAACTGGAAATGCATCATCGCATGTACCCTGGTCTCGATGAGTCCATTCCAGTATGGCATTGACTTTGGCGCTATCGGTGGACTTCAAGCCATGAAAGGCTTCCTTGAAGTTTGTCTTCTCTCTCCCGTGTATTATTGAATGCAAAACTAAGAAATGAACGAGGTGTTCGGTCATCCAGATCCAGCGTCTCCAACGGGCTACAATATCTCACCCACACGACAACAGCTGATCTCCTCTCTCATGACACTCGGTGCCTTCCTTAGTTCCTCCAGTGCTGGATTCTTTGCCTCGTACATGGGCCGGAGGCAGTGTCTGTGGATGGCAAGTATCTTGTGCTGTGTAAGCAATGTTATCATGATGACAACAACGAGTTTGGCGGGATTGTACGCTGGCAGGTTGTTGATCGGAATTGCAAATGGGTGGTACATGACTTTCAGTCAGCTTTACATCCAGGTACGTAACCATTGGAGTTTATGCAGAGGATATGTATCAGTGCTAATTTGAACCAGGAGAGCGCACCCGCGCGATACCGTGGTCTTTTGATTTCTGTATTCCAGATCTGGACGTCCGTCGGTGCGCTCATAGGTACCGTGATTGACAACGCAACCCACGACATGCATGGCAAGAATTCGTATATCATCCCTCTCGGCACGATCTATATAGTCCCTGTGTTCTTGTCGATCGGACTGTTCTTCATTCCCGAATCTCCGCGCTGGCTCATGCTTATGAATAAACAAGACCAAGCTAAGAAGTCGATGGTCTGGATGCGGCCAAATCCGGATGCTGTTCCTGGAGAGCTTGCGGAAATTCAGGCCGCGATTGATGCAGAGAAACAAACAAAGGATACGGCAAACTTTCTCGATATCTGGAGAGATCCGGTTGATCGAAGGCGAACGCTGCTGGCTATTGCGGCAATTTCCACTCAGGCTGCTTCTGGTGCTATGTTCATGATCGCTTATGGAACTTATTTCTTCCAGGTAAGTTTCCATTCCCAACGCTCAACTCACTGTGGGCACACAATACTAATGCCAAGTTTTAGATGGCAAATGTAGGAAGCCCTTTTATGAATAGCTGCATTCTGACCGCTGTCGGTGTCCTGGCTATCATGATAAACAGCTGTGTGATCTCGAAGATCGGACGCCGGCGTGTGTTCCTTATGACTGGTCTAAGCATCTGTGGTTTTACTCAAATCATCATCGCTGCTGTTTATCATGTCAATCCAGGTACAGTCAGCACAGGCAAAGTAAGCTTACCCCATTGCTGAGAATCTATGGCATTGCTAATACAATTTAGGTGATTGTCGGGCTGTCCATTGTCTACATTTGCGGCTATAACGGCATGATTGCTGCGTACGCCTGGCTCTCTGGTGGAGAGATTCCATCTCAGCGCCTCCGTTCATACACTTTCGGTGTCGCATCTGCAGTCGGCTTTGCTGGCGCATGGCTTGCCACATTTACGGCGCCATACTTCATTAACCCGGATGCGCTGAACTGGGGTCCAGAATATGGTAAGCCACATCCCGTTAATATTCTCCAACTGCAATATAACAAGTATGCTAATTGGGCTGCGAAGGTTGGATCTGGGGTCCATCGTGTTTGGTCACAGTCGTATGGGTGTACTTCTACCTCCCTGAAATCAAGAACCGAACCCTTGAAGAGATTGACGAGATGTTCGAGGCCAAGCTCCCGGCGCGTCAGTTCAGAAAATATGTTTGCACGGGACGATTGGTTGCGAATTCTGACGAGAAGATGGTCGAGCGCCGCAGCAGCGGTGGAGGAAGTGACAAGGCTGAGGTAGTCAGACAAGAAGTTCTTGCTGTTGAGAAGAGTGGTTAGGTTTTGGTTAGGTTAGGGGGCGAATGAAGACAAAGGCAAGGAATCTGCTACGGAAAATAGCTCGACAGACTCTGAATAGTACAATATGATTGCCTCTCTCACTTCGATTATCTGAAGCCTATTGTGTGACAAATGGGGCAAACTCCACCTGTCGCTACATGTTTGAAAAATGGCAAGAACTCGCGCCGAATCTGACATACCACTTGGCTGATTCGTATCCGCGAGACATTGTGATGTCTGACTGGGCATCCCCTTGTCATGAATAAAATCTAAAGTTGAGTTAGCAGGCTGGGAGACATGGCAGAAGCATCGTAGACGGGTATCTCAAGAGGTGTGCGCGTTTCATGGAGCGGTGGCGAGCCAATTGACGGTTGCGCCGGTGAAGAGTCGAATCAACCTTGTAGTGGATTCAAGTATATTTATATGACATCTAATGACACATCTAGGCAAACAGTCCGGCCTTCTTGATTGCTTCATCTCCAACCTCTTCGGCGTGTCCTTCCGCGTCAAATTTGAAGACCCAGTCCTCTCTTGGCAGCTGTATACTCGATGGGTCTTCCTTGACTTTATCCCAATCCGTTTTGTGCCACATATCCCTAGTCGTTTCACCGGTTTTCTGCACTGCCTTCACCCTATCGTATCTGATGTCTTGATATGCACGCAATGCTCCTCGCACGTTATCTTTACCGGCTTTTCGAAGAACAACAGCAAGTGTAACTCCATCTTCTAATGCTTGTGTTGCACCCTGTGCGCTTGTTGGCAAGAACGGATGCGCTGCGTCTCCGAGAAGGCAGATACGTCCGTGGCCCGGCGCTGAACCGTATCCACTCACCCAGGTAGGTAGTGGGTCCCGATAGACGAGTTTCCAATCAACCAATTTTTCCTCGGGAGTCTTAGAAATAATCTTCCAGCACATTGGATCCCAGCCTTCGAGGACTTTCTGAACATCTTTGAGATAGCCAGGGAAAGACCATGATTCATCAATGTCGTGTTCGTCGCGATGGGTGAGCACCCAGCAACAGTCAGAGCCGTTCTTGATGGTACTGAAGAGGAAGTGAACGTCCGGGCCTAAGTGGGAATTAGTACTTGCAATCTTTGCCCTAATTCTCAGACATACCTATCCAACCGTTGAATGTATCGCCATTGTCGCAGAAATGCCGCGTTTCTGGATCCGCAATCATATCTTCATTGCTAAACCACGATCTCCAAACCGCGTATCCGCTGCTCTTCGGCCTATCCTCATAGCCCAAAACCAAAGTTCTCGCTTTACTTCGCACACCATCACTTCCCACCACAACATCGCCCTCAACTATTGTTCCGTCGTCCAACTCAATACCCGCGCTTTCCTCATTCTCCCAGTACTTCTCCACTCGGTGGCCAAGCTTGATCTCCACGCCAACTTCTTTGGCGTAGTTGAAGACTATCTCATGTAGCTCGCCGCGGTGGCCGTTGAGGTTTGGCGCAGACTCATCACGGGGTGGCGTTTTTTGGTTGATTACAATTTCGCCAGTATCGTACTTGTGGATATTGAAGCCATAGGTTGAAAGGTCGATTGAGAGGGCGCGCATCTTCTCCACAATAGAGCCATCAGACCAGCGCGCGAAGATGCGACCTGCATTAGGGCCGAAGGAGATAATGTCGCCCAATATCTTCAAAGACGGAAACGCCTCGTAGATAACTGGCGTGTGTCCTTGACGGACACATTCTATGGCTGCAGTGAGACCGCCAAACCCTAAGAATGTATGTGAGCAGGAGCAAGGCGGGGTGGAGAGGCGTATGTTTACCTGCGCCCACAATGATTACTTTGATTCCGGTCTTCTGCTTCACGCCATTGGTCAGTGTAGCTGGCATGTTTGGCGATTTGGAGACGTCTATTCTCGCGCGGAGTGGCATACGTGAATTCAACGTAGCAGGTTGCACAATCGAATGATGGCTACGAGAAATGACAGCGACGTCAGAAAACAAGGTAGGGGTGTTACAACGGGTTTACAAGGTATGGCTTGGGTCGGATTGCAGCGTGGGGCTCAGCATCGCTGCATCTACCGTGCGACCATGCTTCCACGGCTGTCGAGCGGCGTTCTGCTATAGGCGATATGCTTCCGATGGCCGCATACCGCAGAGCGTGGGTTGCGCGACATCACGCGACGTTTATCCCGGCGCATAGCATCCGAACAACGCAGAAGGAGAAGATCTACCGAGCAGTGTGTTCCAAATCCTGTTGCAGTGTCGGTAATGAAGTGGAATAATGCCCCACATTGCGTCGAAGTACCCCACAAACTACCCCGCAAGGACGCAGAACACCATTTTTAGACGATTTTGGGGAAAACATGTGACTGATGGCTTGTTGGAGAAGACCGAGTGCGGCAACGACGGCAGGGAAAGGCTTAGGTGGGAAAGGCTTAGTTTGTTAGGCCTGGTTGAGCTTTGACCGTTGGTGAACGTTGAGTCCGCAAGATGTACCGAAGATAAGGACTATAGAAAGAATTGGTGGGGCGAAGTATAAGGCATACAATTGTGTGCAGTGTATAATCTCGAAATTCATACATCGTGCCTTGAGTTCTATGATGGCTGCAACACTAACACACCCAGAATGGGACAAGGAGACCAGCGGCCTTGAAATCGCAAAGGCATTCGCGGACCAGATTCGTGGAAAGAATGGTGCCTTCATCCAGACTCTAGCTTCCTTGCATGTACACTGACCATACTTGCAGTCCTCATTACTGGTGTCTCACCAGAATCAATCGGCTCTTCTATCGCCTTCAACATCGCCTCCCAGTCCCCAGCTCTTTTAATTCTTGTCTCACGCACTCGCAACAAACTTGATGAGGTCCTGAAATCCATCCAAGATGCTTATCCAGGAGTGCATGTCAAGACTGTATTGCTGGACCTAATGTCGCAAGAGTCTGTCAAAGCGGCTGTTGCAGAAATCGCCTCATTGACTGATCGCTTGGACTTGGTGATTAACAACGCCGGATTCATGTCTCAGCAGCGTCAATGGACCAAAGAAGGCATCGAAGGACAGTTTGGTGCAAACCATATTGGGCACTTCCTTCTCACTAATCTACTTGTGCCGCAACTACTCAAAGCTGCCTCCAGCAACACTCCAGGCTCAACTCGTGTTGTTAACCTCACAAGTCTTGGCCACAGACTTAGCCCAATTCGCTTCTCGGACTATAATCTGGAAAGGGTGGGTAGCCAGGTACCACCCGGAGAGATGCACCCTGACCCGCTTCCGCCCATGTTCCAACAAGCTGCTGAAGATGGTTACAATGGATATGTAGCATATGGTCAGGCGAAAACGGCAAATTTGTTATTCTCGGTCGGATTGAATGACAGGTTGAGCAAGAAGGGGATAGCGAGTTATGCTGTACATCCTGGATGTAAGTCTCCCTGCCCGAGCGAGCGGTAAATGAGGCTTCAAGAGCACTACTGACCAAATGACAGCCATTTGGACAGGACTACCCCGCGATCTCGACGCAGATGGCCAGGATGCCATTCGGAAAACAAGCCCATTCTGGAAAAATCAAGATCAAGGTTCTGCTACCGTGTTGGTTGCCGCACTTGATCCCGCTTTGAACGGTATAGCAGTCGTCGCGGGAACCTCACTTGAAAGTCATGCTGACATGGAAGTAGAACCGAAAGGAATCTTGCTGCATGATTGCCAGTTATTTGATGCTGCACCACATGCAACCGACCCTAAAATCGCGGAACGACTATGGGCATTGAGTGAGAAGCTCGTCAAACAGGACTTCAAACTATGATATTTTCGGCATGCGAGCACGATTAGAGACTATAGAAATCAAACTATTTCAATTATGGAGTAATGAAGACTGCCAGTAACGACTGCCAGATTGGCAAGCAAAGTTCAGAAATGTCAGTGGCTAATCAACAAAACGCCGTGATCGAAAAGTCAGCTACGTAATTTTACTTGCAAATCCATCCAATCATGCTATACTCGAGACACTGTCTTTTTCCAATCATGGTTCGTGTTAAGAGATTTTGACTGAACAGAAGAATATCATTCTCGAACCTCGTTTTTGTCCCTGGTAACAACGTACACGACTCACATTCCTTGCTGAAACCCATTAAAAAAAATCTTCGGCCTCAATCTACCATGGCCACTTTTCATCCATGTAGGTAAAGGTCCTAGTCTCTATACTGAAAGAAGTCAACCCTTATCCGTCCAGAATTGGTGTTGAAACGCCGAAATGTTCCGATCTGTCTCGCCAAATGCAAGAGAATCGATCATGCCAATCCTTAAGTAGTATGGTCCGTCATTGAAACCATTTTTGGTCAAGATAGGCCTATCTAAAGGGATGAGTAGATCTTCTACCATTTCTATCCAGACGTGTAGCCAAGCCTGACGAGACTGTATCCGAGTCTGAAAATGGCTGGTAATAGAGTAAGAACGTCGGGCGGAACAGATGTTCCCTCATCAAAGTTTTGATCCTCATGTAAAATGAATAGCCTTGCCGAAGACTGCGAACATTTGTTTGGTAAGACTGCCGCTCTGAAGCCTTTGCCCTTAAATGACGGAGTTGGAGAAACCCACTAGATGTTTGGTATTTCGCATACTTTTCAGCATATATGATCGAAAAGATCATGAAAGTCATGCCTGAATGGTGGTACTGATTCGTTCGATGCCAAGCCTTGTCCGTATCGTGGCACGTGTATTTAAGTCGGTTTCACAAGTCCTAAACTCTCGGCAAAGTACTCTTCCATGCGCCCGAGAGAGTCGCCGTATACTCGTCCAACATTGCGTACCTTGACGTCATGTTCAACCGTGTATGGTTTGGCAAAGTTGATTCGTGACTCAGGTTTGATCATAATACTGTCGTTCTCAACTTTGATATGTATCGTTCTCTCTGAAGATTGGTCGCCCACACCATGTTTCGTATCTATCTCGATTTCCTCATGAGGTATAATTATTCCATATTCTGGGCTAGTAGCGGTAGAGCTTAAGGCGGTTTGGTCATCCACCACGCTGATCCGAAGACAAATGCTGTAGGTACCTTTAGGTTTTACCACAGCAAACCAAGCGATCTCTGGAGTATTTTGTAACCGGATCCAAGGCGTTATGAAGACTCGGCCTTTCTTGAAGTACGCGCGAGGATTCATGACTAAATCGAAGCCTGATAGTACTTAGCCATTTTCCAAGTTGAGCAAAGGCGTATCATACTGGCACCATGAAGAGACATAGAATCTTCTTCACGTGGTACTTCTGGCTTCGCCGCAATTCTGTCAGAGCCTACTATGGGGCCAACAGACCCACCACCACCACCATTAGTTTCCTCATGCCAGTAGCCAATAAGCTTTGGGACATAGTCAGGATGAACATATCCCAAGTCTTTCACTTTGACATTGTACTGTATAGGATGATGCAGACCAAAAAAGATTCTTGCGCTCATGCTCATATGTGGCTCGCCTGGATTTGTTACGACACAAATAGGGTTCTTAGAAATGCCATGTTCGCCGACAAGAAGTTTAGGAGTACTCCCATGGCTGTAAGCTATGGCATGTTCTTCAGGATTTACTCCAGGTTTTTTGGTTCCTTGATTGCCGTATGTAAATATTGGACTACGCAAAGTCAGTTGATGAACACCTGGATCAAAGATGCATAGACCTTACATCGCAAAACAGAAAGATTTTTTATGGGAAACGACCACAAATCTTCGAATTTGAGAGTGAACTACTTCACTGAACCTGACGATGGAAAGGGCATCATTATAGTCTGTCACTGTATCACCAGCGGATTCGGTGAATAACACGGCGAAAACCTCAAACTCGTTAGAATCACATCATCCATTCAAGTGGTTGCCAAACTGTACCCGTCCCACCTCGAAATAGCTTCCATCTCTAACATGAAATGCTGTGGAAGTTCGATCAGTCTGAGACATGAGATGAGGACCATGGGGACGCATTACCAGGGTCCAAGACTTCATAGGGCTTCGAGTCCAAGGTACTGTGTTCTCGTTGTGGTAATGGATAGTTAGGATATGGCTTCGAGGGTCCTGCCTGTGGACACCAGTCGAAGAATACCCAACCTTTGTCTGCTATAGCACAGTCAGTGTGAAAGAGAATATACCATTATACGAGGTTGGAATTTTGTACCTATGAAATGTAACCAATAGTACCGCTGTTTTTCAGAATCCCAAGATCTGTAAAGCCATCGCTGATGTTCGTGACTCCATTCTGACTGTGGCGTGGCCATGGTGTAGGACACAGAAGCTGAACAAACGCAGAACGAGTGCGGTCTAAGATGAACGCTTTGCGTGTGTCCGCCGCCTCTGATGATTGTTAGCTCGGGTCCTGCGTTGATGACTCAGCCCCCACTAGACACCTCAAACGCCAACATTAGCTGTTGCCTGACCACACTCATCAATGCCACACACGACACCCGTCTTTGGATCCTTTTGAGCCCAATCGTAGAAGACCAAGTCAATTCCCAGCCCGATGAAACATATCACATTCCTAACGAACCCTTCAGCTACTCTCAAATAACGGGAGCACGACTGCAGAACGCTGCACAAGGTCGCCCCTGCTCCTGTTGAAGCCTCGTCAATGTGCATTACACATTTCATCGTAACGCATTCGTTATGGATGGGCTAAGTTCCGTACGGCGTTTCATTCCCCTCAATGATAGTGCTGAAACTGCTGGGCTTCCCAAACTCGCGGCCCTTTTGACTTCATTTAGGCAACACCAAATGCGACTGGCAACGACGACCCTGAGCCAGCCCTCCATCATCACATAGCGCAACACTGGACTGCTCTTTGCTGTTTGCATTCTCTACCTCTCTGGTCGCCCGGTATCGACATCTACTGGCCCCTTCATCATGGCCGCTTGGGCATATCTTCTCGGTCATATTCGTTTTCAGCGTCGTTCAAAGAAGAAAATCATCACACGTTGAGATTCTGCTTTGAGGGCTGCAAACGGCGTCAGTGCTTCTGGCCTTCTGTGCACATCAAAAACGGCTCCACGTCTCAGCACATTATCTCCGGTAATAATGGGTGCACTCTCACGGTGCCCCATGTCAACTCTAAACGTTATGCCAAAACTTTTCCTTTGTTCACATCAAACGTTGTTCTTGCTTTGCTTCACTTACAAGTTTCTTATCTCGCCATCAAATCCACGAAATCCTCCTCCCAGCACCCGGCTCGTCCTGCATATGAGCCACATTCAACAAGCCCTCATAGGAGTGGCGGCGCAACATCCACGGGCGGTGCACATCCCCGTCCTACCCCTACTTCGACGCTGCATCCTGCGACTCCCCATCGGAGCGACGCTTTGGCACCTACTCCGGCATCTGGTCCTGCACCCACCCCATAACGAATTCAACGCGACTTAGTTCACAACAGAGGAATTGACTGGATTGTGGGCAGTAGTCTTGACAGGGAGTGGCAATCTATTTGAGAAGAAGTGCCCGGTTTGGTTACGTCACTGACTACATTTTTTGTCACACTGGGAGTTTAGCTCAATTTGTGGCTTTGTTCGTTTCTGGATCCTCCCGAGATCACGCTCATTTGAAGGATTGGACGAAGTCACACTCATTTGGAAAAGGAAGATTGGACCCCATTCATGTCGCTCGCTACCCTTGTTGGTTCAATCTTACAGGTCAACATCGGGCATACATGTACTACAACACAAATTCATTCGTTACGCTATCTTCGGAAGTATGACCTTTGTGCATGCTCGCATCTTGCAACTTCCATATTCCTGGACTTTATAATTATCTGTGCAATAGGAGCATTGTGTGATACAACCACTGACTCATTGATCTGGCGCACATGCTAATGCGTCATTCTTATCAACAATGATCTGTCGCAAAAGCTAGCCTTTCCACAAACGTCTCTCTTATCCCTAATATTCTCCAGGTAGTATTTATGAACCAGGTTTGAGAGTGATGCGGCAAGGATATCAAACCCTGACAGAGCTCCGATCCTGAGTAACCTAACTTCCGAAGAACTGGGTCAACAATACTGGCATCCCTGAGTGAGTATGTAGTTAACTCCACTGCACAACGACTCCCGTTGTACATGGCGGAGTATTGCACTGGGGCAGAGCCAAAGATGTGTCGAAAAGATGGCTATCAACCCCCATCGCATAACTAGAGCGTGACTCTATACAGCAAGAAAAAGAATCTGACTTTGGATCAGTGCAGTCCTGTGGGTTTTAAAAGGAAATTTTGCAGATGCTTTCGACTCTTGCGAGGATAGGCAAGAAAGAACAAAAGGATACAAGGACGACGGGAATAACTTTGTACTGGATGATGGCGTATTCGTAACGGCCTTCAGCTAACCTTCCTTGCCTTGGCGACAAAGAACGATCTCTTTAACTGCGCAGTGTCGGCTGTGTATCATGTTCTCCTTTATTCGAGAGCGCGATGGCCACCGTATAGAACACTAGCGTTCAATGAGCTATCGGCAGAAATAAGTAGTTGATCCTAAAGATCCGGCGAGCTCCATCGTCATCAAATCACTAGGTTAATGCGATGTGTTTCGCGATTTAGTTCCGGGTACTGATATCATGCAAGCGCGAGGTCAGTTGAGGTCGCTATGAATGTTCCAGGTAGCAAGCATGTATTACTACACGGCTGCTTTTGTCAATGTTAGTTACGAAACGTCCCGATATTGCACTGCACTATTATAATAATTGATAGTAGCCCCGCACGAAGTGAGAAAGCATGCTCTAAGTTGGGGGGATCAAGAAGTACCACGCTTCTATCAGAGACAAACGGGAAAGGGAAAGATGTGACTGTCAAACGGAAGACTTGTATTTCAAGGACGAAACATAGAAGTACGGAAGGTTCATGATGTTTTTTATTTGATACATTACTTAGGCGACTCCATGTGGATGTTTCGTACTCCTCGAGGCTGCAATAGATATGGCGAGAGTCATTAGATAGGTAGCATGCATGCTCAGCCTTTCGGTTCAGTTGCTAGACAAGACACATTCAGACGTCTCGCCAACCCTGCTCCTGCTTGAAGTGAATGACTAGCTCGATGCTGGCGAGTCGCAGCTGTTCCCACACCTCGTCTCCTACCTCATATAAAATCGAATAATCTGGTACTAGGCCAATAACGCCATCAATACCTGAATCATACTCATTTATATAATCATCATCTTGGTGCAGGGGCGTCAGAGTATCATGTTGAAGACCATCGTCCGTGGCACCATGCATGGTTTCGTCATATCGAATTCGCTTGTCAGGTGCTAGAGGCACAGCGAGTCTGTCGCACCAAAGGACTATGCGGGTAAGACTTGGAAATTCGAGAGGATGGTCCAGTACATATTTTGCCCAATTATTCAGTGCTCGGGTCGAGTCGATGACTTCCACAATTTCAACAGTCAGAGGCAAACGTGCTGGACGCCACGGAGACTGCCGATGAGGATGAGCACAGAAAAACGCTTCTTGAGGGGCGACAAAGCGACGCAAAGATGGCAGGTTCCAATCTTCATCATAAAAAACGCTCACCGACATGGGTTCGGCTGCACCTGGCCGAGAAGAATGAAGCTCAAACCCCCAGTGTGAAATGCCGTCGGCCTTATACTGGAGCCAGTCGACATCTGTTGTATCAATTATGATGCTTTCAAGTGTGGTTGCTTCGAAGTAGGGCATGAAATCGCCGTAGCAAATGCGCCAGATGTTCGTCTCCACAAAACATAGTTCCGTGTCGTACGATAGACGGATCTGCAGATTTTTCAAGTTCCCCAGACGGCGCTGCATATATCGCAAATCAGAATAGGCAACCCACTCATGAGACGCAGGCCAGGCGCCGGCAAGAGGTTCTAGTGCGCATACGCTGAGCACGAGCACTAGGGTTTCAATGTGTACACAGCTATCACTATCGGGTATATCGTATCGGTCGTCCGAAGTGAGGTGTTGGTGCAACATGCCTTCATATGCAAGATCGACATGAAGCGTTCGAAGACTAGGCGTCTTGAGGATTGGCCATGGTGGTACAAAGGTGGTTTTCAAGATCGTCAAGCTGGAGAACCCAACAATGAGTCTAGAAGGGAAAAGCATCGCGTCTCCAAACCAATACTTCTTCCCCCATAGGGACTCGCAGAACGCATTCACGCTAAACAATTCCAGGTTTGGAACAAGATGAAGGGCTGTCCCAAAGGCAGCAGGCCAGAACTCAGAGGAATCTAAGTCCCGAGACCATTCCTCATAGTGCAAGTATCGAAGTGCACGATTTGGGTCTGTGGAATGTGTCCGGCGCGTAAGCCACAAGCGCATATCCAGATGATCGACTATGTTGATACATAGCTTAGATACCTCGCAGAATTGACATTGTTCGTCCTCACTGCAGCGACAGGACTGTTGCGGCGCAGAAGGGTCGATGTTGAATTCGAGCTCGCGAACCATTTTTGCCAGATGAGGTCGATGAAACAGGGTGCGAATGAAACTATAGGTTGTGGTACGGTTGACTTCTCTTCGCGGTTCGTTGCCGACTTTCGGGGCACGGTATAGATACTTGAGCGAAAGTAAGCTTATCTTGCGACAGACGAGGGCCAGGTTATAAAGGTCTCCAGTGCAGCTGTTCCAATTGCGGTCAGTGAATATCCGCACAGACGGTGATGGCTTCAATGTCAGCACGTCCATACCTGTTCGCATCGAGACAGTGCACGACTTGGAGCAAGAGCTCCACCGGCAGATCGCTGAAAGATGCCATTCGTTGTGTATGAGTTCGTGCAGGCGGTGTGACTTGCTGTTGCCATGCTCTTCAGGTTGCTGTCCTGAAGTTGTTCAATCGTGCACGGGCCGTGGCGAGATGAGTGCACCGGCAGGTGCGACGCGGTGTCATGTGACCTGGTGTCTGCGTCGGGGATAGCCATGCTTGTGCCACAGCTCTCAGGTTAGGCCAAGTAGATGTAGACGACATAGAGACAGTATACAAACATCTACTCATGGCGTAATATTTTGCCTAGCACCCAATGTGCAAATTGCAGGGCCGGCATGATCATGGCAGCAACAATTCTTGACACGGCTTCGTGCAGCTTCCAGAGAACCGTCTCTTGCAGTTGGTCAACATCCACCTCTCTTGCTTGATCTATGCGGCCTTCTACTTGCTCTCTGAGTCTAGCTGCCTTGCTTGGTAACTCCAGGCCCAAACCCAGGTAAAGTCCAGCGATGACGTATTCCATGACCACTTGCCTGATTATAAAATTAGCAAATTTCAACTGTATTTTTACAGTTCATTGTTCCAACAAGCTCAACTAGTACGGAGACGTGGTGGAGGGTTGAGGGTGAAGTTGACGATACGTACATGCAAAGCTGTATAGTGACACAGCCACTAATGACGTTGAAGCGCATGTGGTCCCAATCGTCGCCCCAATCTTCAAAGGCAAAACACATCATGTAGACAACGTCGACGACAAAGAATGGCAAACTCAAGACGACCGTCGTGAGGATCTTGACTTCATACGAGTCCGCAAGGTAGAGACGCGCTGAAATAACAGTAGTCGCCCAGACTAGAACAACAAAACACGCTAGGTAAAGCGAAACGCCAGCTTTGGTCGCCTCGGTCGCGGCAAACGTCGGGCCGTCGCGGGCGTCGGGATCGATGCCTCCTGCGACAATAAGAATAAAGGATATGACCAGTGGGATATGGACCATAAGCAGGATCCATTGCATCCGTCGTCCCTTTGGCCTAGTCGTTGCATTGAGCAAGCTGCTGGTCGCCATGAACAGTGGTGTTAGGCCCATTGTCGTCAAGATGGCAACACCGCTTTCAAGACTCGTATTCGAGGCATTCTTCCCAGGAAACATTGTCGTTGCTGCTAAATCGAGCGAAACCTGCGTGAGCCGGCAGACTGACAATAGGATGAGCCAGATCCATGGTGAGCTTCGGCCGAGGCCTTGGCGGACTACCAGGTAGATGGCGAGACATAGGTAGATGAAGAAGACGACGAGGGTGACGATATTGACGATGGCTGGGTATTCGAGCGCGGCCATTGATTGCGAGACATGGAGGAGATTTGAGAATCAAGAAAGAATGTCAGCCCTGCAAGATGAAGGCTGAGCGGAGCTCGGACAGCGGAGTTAGCGAGATCCCAGCGGACTTGGCGCCACGTCACGTGGTGGAGTTCTGCGTTTCCACCGCCACCTTCACAAGTCATTGTCCATCAACATGGAGCTCTTGCATTCATCTCATGTCTAGTTCACTGGGTGGATTCTTCTATATTACTTGTCAGTACATGCAAGAGCTCTCGTCGAAGTGTTGGCATCCTGTAGAGATTTGCTGATGATCGCATTGACAGTTTGCCACTCAGCAGGCAGTGCTTGGAATCGCGCTAGCACCACACCACCACACTAGCAGGTATTCCGAGCTCCACGTCACCTGCTGTGATGCACTGCAGTTGTGCCTTTTCTTTGAATCATCATGTCAGCAGATGAGGAGATTCGTTGCGATGTAATGCAGTGCTGTTGATCGAGTTTCAGACAGCATCTACAAACTGGTAACTCCAACCCATGTAAACTTAACTTAATTAGGGCATTGCCAGATTGGGTTCAAGGGATGGCATGAGCGCTTTGCTTTTATTGCGCATCTTGCTACTTTGGTAAAATCTAACACCTCCTGTCATTCTTAGCCACAATTCCTCACAAACGATCACTAAGACGCGCAAATCAAAATTCATCAAGCTTATTGATTCTGCTACCAAAGTTTCGGGTTTGGTCGCGTTGCTGATTTCCGCAGAGAGAAAAGCGTGTTGCTCTTAGCAGAGAAATATTACCGATAGAAGAGCCGATTCGGAGCGTCTGCATCCTAGCTTTTTTTTTCCTATGGGACAAGCTATGTGTGGATCAAGCAATGAGGTGTGCTGAAACTTCCGATCTTCAGTTCTCCCTTGCTTTAAGGCTGAGCGATCTGGCCCCAAAGTAAATATCAGAGCTTTCCAATAGCCTACCACGGCACTTCCCGGATGATCTCTGATATTGGTCGTCTTCTGCAGACCGCCTTCTTGTCAACCACGACAGTGGCCCCTTGTCTTGCGTTTTTGTCTTCGTCATGAATCTCACGCACCAACACAAATTAGCAAAGACAATAGACCGGCCAAGAATTGCATGTGCACTTGGCAAGCTCTGATGGGCTTCTTTAATATGTAACGGGAGTTGCACCTACCATCTAATAGATACTCGGATGAGCATTGCATGAGCGGAGAGAAAATCTTAGTTCGCTTGCAAACTAGATCATAAGTCATAGCACTACCCTTGCAGGAGCATTGAAACAGACATGCAACTTGTTGTTGTCGATCACTATCAATCTGTAATTATAGAATAGGTCGGAAATAACGATGTTTTGATGGCGCATGGACGAGTCATAGATTTTCGCACCTCATGGTCAAGGATTTCCAACACGTTTCACGCCAATATCCCAAAAAAAAGATATTCTTTTGATGTACATTATTTTTTCTTATCTATGATTATCACAGAAGTAACAGACTGAGTTGCTGATGAGCACTCTGAGAATCAAATGCCCAACCGAAAAAAAAATCTCTAAATTACGTCACGCTATGTTTGAATCGTATAGAAAGGGTTTGCCAAATTTCACTCAAAAGGAATACAGCGAATGCCGAGATATATTATTCGCGTTTACAGACTCTAACGGGTATTTTACTGGAAAGAATAGCATGGGAACATCTTTTGCGGTGAATTCGTTCTTGGATTTAGTCGAGTTTGCAAGTTGATACTTTTTGTCTCATATTATTCCTCACCAAAAAACCAAATAATTATTTATCCACGCAGCTCATTGTTATGGAACATATAAAACTCACAAACTACATAATTAGGTGTACTATATCTATTTCCAATATTTTTTTGAATTAATATCATTACTTGATCTGCTGTTATCGCGCGCAGAGAGCATTCATTTCCCTCACGGGATTGCGTTGGCGACGGAATTTTGACTATGCTTGACGAATCTCATTCCCTAGAATTTGCGCCTAATAAAATTCTAGTGGATTTGTAATGCCAACTTGTGAAGATGTGAATAAATGTACAATTACCTAGAGCAATTTAGAATCTCTAGCTGCTACCGCCATGGACAAGACTAGATGCATTTTGAAAGCTTTCATGGACTTATAGTATGTGCTCTTAGCGGAAAGCGGGCGCATGATTGGTGGGACTACTAATGCAGGGAATTTCAAGAAGCCTAGACTTGTGCGTGGTGATGCAAAATTCAGTTCGATTTGTTGCGTGCAGCATGATGATTATATTTCTATGCAACCCAACACTACGACAAAATACCTACCGGATAAGCGCTCGGAATATTACTTCTATCTGGTGTGACTGCTGGCACACTATTATACTCCGGTACCTTAACAGCCTCTCGTGCCCACTTTGGTGGCTTTCTAATTTTCAGTAACTGCTCAATCTTGTACCCAATGCCCAGCAACTTCTCATCGTCCCACGGCCTACCCAAAATCTCCATTCCAATGGGCACACCAACCGGCGCATCGTCGCTCGGTTCGCTGAAGCCTGCAGGTACAGTGACAACAGGAGTTCCCGTCAGAGCGGCCAAGATACCGTTTCGGCCAGATTGTGAGGGCGAACCAATCTTCACGACGAGGTTTTTCTGCTCAGGGTAGATGATTGCATCTAATTCATTGCTTGCAAACGTCTTTAGTAAAGCCAGCGTCAGATCGCGGATCCCTTGCTGCCGCTGAACGTATGTTCCGTTGGTAGTGGAGGATACGAGAGCAGTGTTTACATATTCGTATTGGGATGGAAGTACGAGGAATTCGCCACTTGAATCATCCAACGCCCTGCGTGAGTATAATTCATTGAGTGTGTTGGGGTGCTCGCCACTGAGGGACGGCCGTTGTAGGTACTCGTCCATGAGCTCGCGGTATTCGAATCGCTGGACGTCAAGGGCAACTTGAATAGCTGTTGCGTTGTAGATTGTCTCATCGATGGGGACCAAAGTGACGCCTTCGGCTTCAAGTCTTGAATTGACTGTGTTCATAGCGGTATTCACAGGCGTTACTTCTGGCGAGTCAATGTGATTGAAGAAGCCATTCAACACACCCAAACGCAACCCTTTCAACGAGCCCTCGGAAAGAGAAGCAGCGTAGTCGAGGTTGCGAATTGTCGAAGGAACGTGTGCGGTTGCATTGTCTGCTGCATCATAACCTGTAGAAGCCATGACTGTCAAAGCTACAGCGACATCTTTGATCGTCTTCGCAATTGGCCCAACAACGTCGTGAGTGTACGAGATGGGAATAATCCCCGTTCTCGTGATCAGGCCTCGCGTAGGTCGAATGCTACATAGTGAGTTCGCACTGGCCGGGCTGCGCAAAGAGTTTACTGTATCTGTACCGGTACCGAATACGCAAAACGATGATGCGACTGCTGCTCCCGTTCCACCAGAGCTACCTCCAGGCGTTCGCGTTGAGTCATATGGATTGATGGTTTGACCGCCCAATGAAGACACACTGATGCCCTCCAGAGCAAGCTCATGTAAGTTGGCTTTACCCAGGATGATGGCTCCAGCATTCTTCAATGCAACAACACTCGGTGCATCTTCTGTGGGCCGAGAGTTTGCGAGAGCCAAGTTGGCGCCCGTAGTGGGCATATCCGCCGTATCATAGTTGTCTTTTAGTAGCACAGGTATGCAGAACAGGGGTCCGGTGGCGTTGCCTGCCGCAAGCTCTTCGTCCAGCTCATCTGCGATGGCAAGAGCCTTTGGATTCAAAGTGAGGATTGCATTCGTTCGGTAATTGTGAGCTTCGATCTGTGCGAGAAACGAAGATACCACATCGCGACATGTCGAAAGCCCAGAGAAGATTGCATGATGAACAGAGTCAATTGTGGCCTCTCGGGCATCGAATGGCATCTTTTGTGCGATAACGAATTGTGTGCCAAGCGTTGTGAAGACTAGTTCACGTAAGAAAATCGCCTTGAAGATATCTTACTTAGTGGTTGACAGTATATTTGATAAACGCACATTACCGCAATGCAGTAGGAATGCTACTTATACGGCCACAGTCAATAGGGAATGATCCCTCGGCCAGATGGGTTATCTTTGATCGCCCTGGTGTACGTATTGGCCGTTAGTATATATGGGTGAATTGCTTTGGTCAGCATGCGTAAAGCGCATGTTCTCTGATCTTATCGTAGAATGCTTCCAAAAGTACCGATCATCGGAGTGACGTTGTATGCCAAGACTCTGCGGCACCTGCCTGTTCAGAGCAAGCGTAGGATATAGATGTGATGTTTGTTCGAGATGTCGCACTGCTGAAGTCTTGTTGATAGAGTGCCGATCGATATCAATGGTTGATTCTGGTGATCTGCATAAGCTGTGATTACTTAATTGAGCAACATGAATGTGAGCTAGTTCAATAGAAGTGGCTCAGTACACATTATATCAGAGGTAATGTTGAGGTAGAGCCCAATAATCTGATAATCAGTAATTGAAGGCTACGATACTCTGACTGGAGAGGTAGCGATGCAATTAGATCGGCGCCCACTGAATTATAACGGAATATGACGACGGTATTGCAATAAGGTAAGCTCCAAATCACAACGCTGCTTCTGCTAGTGGTCTATATCACTATGATTACGCATGGTAGCCATTATGCTAATGGCATGAGACCAAAGTACAGCGATCTTGACGAGTTATCTTTTATATCGTGTTCAATGTCGCTGGAGTGCTCGCGGCGAAAGAGGCAGTAGGCGAAGAATCCAGCGAAAGACACGAAGCAAGTGTGCGCAATGGTGTGAGTATGGGTGACTTAGATTACTGCGTATGGACAAGAACTATTCAAAGTCAGTATACACGTTCAATCACTAGTAATTGCGATGTGCTCACCGCTACCAACAGCGCACACTTTTCCGTCAGTGCAACCTCTCATCATGACAGAGACGGCCATGAGGAGACAAGATGCAATTGAAAACGAGAGAGGTGTCCATCGAACCCCCTCTGGATTCAGCTGCACGGTGATGGGAATGTCGGCATCGTTGTGTGAAGCCTGAGCCGGAAGTCGGATGTCCGCCAAGAGTGATGACTAAGGTGTGCGGCTCTTTCAACCCCGAACTTCGAGCCTCATCATGTACCACCAGACTCCACTTGCCGATTTTCCTCAACATGGCCGCAGCGGCCTCTTCGCCACTCGAGCCAACAAGTGCGGCTTCAGAGACCGGATGATGGCAGCGCCGAACGGCGAAACTTCTCCAGATCTTGTTCGGTCATGTGTGAAACTGACGATGCGGCACTAAACAAATCTCCAGCCCGAATTGGTGTCGCGAAACTCCAAACCACACACATTGGCACTGGAACGTGCATCATACTCGCACAAACAAATACCCATCCTAGTCAACTCGGAGCCGTTCTCGCCGTCTGGACATGGATCTGCCTGCTCGTAGATCTCCCGCTGCACGCTCCACGACAAGCCTCGGTTGCCAGCGGGCCTCTGTCGGTGTCTTTCTGCACGCGAGAGACAGTATCGCAGGCGCAGCCCAACGCGTCTCTCAATTGATTCCCTGCGATGTGCCCAAAGGCACCAGGAGAGCGCGAACCGCAAAACTAAGAATGGCTCTGTGCAGAAGCATCACGGTGCATCACACTTGTTTTTTTCCCAATTCAAGACGCATAGACGTTTCCAGCCTCAGCCACTCCTAGTTTCACTAAATCAAGGTTCGATTTGAGTTGCCTGCCAAGCTTTCCATCCTCAGCCCACTCAATGCTTAGGCATCGCTGAACCTTGAACGAGCTGGCGGCGAGGCGAAAGTCGGTCTGGCTGGATCTCTGACGGCATCAATGGGTTTCACACTCGGCGATTGGCTGCGAGCATCTTAAGCATAACACGATTCAGCGACCTCCCTGCCATTCACTGTCTCATGATATATCATCGAGGTAGCACATAGGTCGGCTCGCCGGCACAGTGCCAGGCTCGCCCGGACTATCACCGCCCTAGCTCCTGTCAAATACACGCTTGAAACTACCAAACACATGCTCTCGGATTCTATTCTTGCTTCAATCACGTTTCGCACACCCAGAATCTGTGCTTCTGCGCGCCGAGGCAATGTTTTGTGCATCACTGTTTGCCTCGAAACCCAACTTTGACCACCTCCCACACCTTGGCCAAAACCAAAGTGCCTCACCAGGACGGGACCATCCATGGCCGGGGTAGATCTTTGGAGTTGGGCTATTTTCTTGCAGTCATTGTTACTGTTCGTGATCAGGTATAAATCAGGACGGCACCGCGACCGAAGAAGGGCATCCAGCACTCAAGGTTCCCAACCCAGCTTCTACAATAATCACTACTTCCCTTCCATTCTATTTAATACCCTTTCCACTTTATTACCTTAATTTATTATCTGACCGGTTCAGAATGTACTTCACCAAGTCCTCCGTTGTTGCCTTCAGCCTTTTGGCTTCCTCTTCGCTCGTGGCTGGCCACGGTGCGATCGTTGGCGCTACTGGTGATGCTGGTGGCCAGGGTTCTGCCATCGGTGTCGATCCCGCCACTCCTCGTGACGGAACTGGCCGCAATCCCTTCCAGCAAGACTCTACCCGCTTCCGTGGCGATGCTGCTGCAACCTGCGGTGAGACTCTTGGTGGAGGTGACAACGCCATCGAAGCCGGAACTGCCCAAGTCATGGCACAGAACGGCGCCACTCTTCCCCAGGTCACTCCTGGTGGTCAGATCATGATGACCGTCCATCAAGTCAACTCTGATGGTGCTGGCCCCTACAAGTGCATGATCGATGCTACTGGTACTGGTACCAACTGGCAACCCATCACCGTCACCCAGAACCTTGAGGGTAGCGCTCGTGGCCGCAACAGGGACACCCAGATGCAGGATCTTCCTCTCACCGCTGCGATCCCCGCCGGTCAGACCTGCACAGGTACCGTCGCTGGACAGACCAATGTCTGCATGGTCCGCTGCGAGAACCCCGCTCGTGCTGGTCCCTTCGGTGGCTGTGTCCCCGTCCAGATGGCTGCTGCTGCTGCCGCCCCAGCTGCCGCTGCCGCAGCTCCTGTGGCTGGTGCCGCCGCTCCGGCTGGTGAGTTTTCCTGAGATATTCCTTCACTACAAGATTCTAACCCTCTATAGCTGCCGCTGGCACCGCCGCAGGCACCGCCGCTGCTCCTGCTGCTGCTCCCGCTGCCAACGCCGCCCTCCCTGCTGCCAACGCTGCTGTCCCAGCCGCGAACGCCGCTGTACCCGCCGCCAATGCTGCCATCCCCGCTGCCAACGCCGCTGTTCCAGCTGCCAATGCTCCTGCTGCTAACGGCGCACTTGCCGGTGTTGCATCAGCTGTAGGCGCCGCCACCGGTTAGTACACACTTATCTTAACAACGGATGCTCAAGCTAACAACTCAAAGGTGCCCTCCCTGCCACCCCAGTGACTGGTGCCGCAGCCCGCAAGCGTGAGGCCGCAAGGACCCAGCGTGTCGAGCCTGCTCTTACCAACGACGACCAGGAGGAGGAGGTCGACCTCGTTGACGGCGAGTTCTAAGCGTCTCACCCCCTGAGTTGTTTCGGAGCTCACATCCCCTGATGATGATACGAACTACTACGATCGCGAAGGCTGTATCAAGTACGCATAGACAAAGAGTCGGATGGACTTGGAATGTATATACCTCAACGTTGAACGCGAGAAGAAAGATAGAGTGGAGCTGTGCTCCTGCTGGTCTGTGACCGGAGGAGCTGTCAATGTCGGTAGTAGATTGTTTTGGGAGGTGTTTGTTTTGATTGCATAGTTGATCTGGGCCTGGGAACCCTGATCTATTACGCTCCTTAATAGCTATTTGCAAATGTATTTTCTTAACCTTACAAAGAGTTCCCCATCCCTTTCTAGAATAGGTGACGTAGCTGACCCGTCTCCAGCAGCCTGACAGCCTTAGGTGTCGTCAAGTCAAGCTTTTTCGATCGGCACCGGCTAAGTCGGGATCTAGCTGTTTGGTGAACGTTCGGGGGCTGACGGTGGCAGGGTTTCACCCCCGTTTCGTGTGCGCCTCCCCTCGCGACCTTTGTGTTTGTGAACCACACACACCCCCTTGTCGCACATCGAAAAGAACAGAATTATGCAAAAAATGTCACCTCGGCCGTTTGGCGGTCGTCGCTAATCGCAGATGAGGAAATTCCCCATCTTGTGATCATTGCCCGTCATGGGAGATTCTGCGACCCGCCCCCCCCCCCCCCCGAATTCTGAAAGGGGAGATTGTCTCCAGGTTGTCCCACCACCGCCTCACGTCCTTCGGCCCTTCTTCCTCTGTTTCCAAGCGCACAGCTCTCCTCTCCCCCTTTGCGCATGCTCGGTATGGGTTGGGTATCCCAAAGCGGTCCCCTCCGCCGCACGAGGATTGAACCGCTGTGGCGCACTTCGGAACACAGACTATGGAACGATCGGGCTTCGTGGGTCAAGCCTTGTCGTGTCAAGAACTGAATTACTGTGACGACAGGGGGTTATGACAGATGGGCGTTATTCATAGTAGCGGTTTTGTTTTGCATGATTTTGGTGCTAAGCAGGTGTGAAGCGTGTTGTTCCCTTGCTGTTTGAGAACATCTGGAGGAACAGCGGGTTGAAGTGGGGAAAGTAAAACGACACATGCTAAGTTTATCTCGAAAAGGGCCGAGTTGGTATTTGGAAAGATGATGTATAGGTTATTGGTTGAGTGTGGGGTGTTCCATTGCTGCCCACTGAGTGATGGAAGCATGTGATATTTCCTTGACTGCAGTGATGAAAGATCTGGGTGCAGACTTCTTGGTCGCCATTCTTATGGTGTCCCCAAAAAGAAAAGGTATTCAATGGTGTAGTCAGTAAATATGAGATTTTGTGTATCAGATATAGCACCCCCTGTATTATATCCATCATGTCCTTCTGATATACGGGAAAAGTGTACTCGCAGTAACACTACGTCAATACACACACTCCTAAAATTTGCCACAAAGAAGATAGTCCATGCATCTCTCTCTCTTGTCGTAAAATAGTATTATCCCTCGTAGTTCCATCAACAAACCAAACAAGACTTAACAATAACAAAACACATCTCCATCATGCTCACTTGTGGATCTAGACTCTGCAACTCTATTATTTCCAGCCCCTAAGAAAATATAGGGGCAAAATTGATACAAGCAGCAAGAGCAAATTCTGCATGTACAATTCTGAGGGTATTTATTTAGAAGAGTTTACGTTTCTGGGGATACGGACGCGTGAGATGGAAAAGAAATATTTTCTGGAGAAAATGAAGTGAAGGAATTGATGCGTCGATGTTGTGGCTCGCTGTAGAGTTTCATTATTTGATTTCGTACGTTTGGTAAAAGGTTCTTTGGATTAATATTGTGAAGAGGAAAAGAAATCTTATTTAGAGAGAAGGAAGTAAAGGAATTGATGCATCGATATTGTGGTTCGTTGTAAAATTTTATTGTTCGATTTTGTATGTTTGTTGAAAGGTTCTTGGGATTAATATCATGAAGAGCAGGACAAGTAGAGAACGAAATATCAATATGCTACACCATTCTCCACAATACACACAGCATGTAGCCTGGAAATTAAGCTGTGATTTAAACGGTACGAGAAATCCAAAAAAAGAGGAGTCAAAGTTTGGAAAATAGAACACTTTTTCATAAAATTAAACTACACATCCACACATAAGGAATACCCCAAGGCCAAAAGTAATCATCCAGGCGCCCCCCACACTCATCATAAAAATCGTCCTTGGTCTGTTCATCAACGCCGACTCATGCTGGTCAATCACCCATCCACGCAATCCATCCTTTCACTTTTTTATCTCCCTCTTCTCCCCAACTCCTCACCATGCGTTCTCACATATCCGCTCCAGCTCATCTCGATAAAATAAAGGGTCATGTTTACGTGATGAAAACAAACAATAACTTTGCGCAAACTTGTAGCGGAATGACAATCAACTAAAGCCTGGCTTTTACACTTTGATCTTGGGGGCCCGAGTGTAGTTATTCGCGCATGTTGACGACGCAGCGGATGCAGTCGCCGGCCTTCATGTCAGCAAAGGCCTGGTTAATCTTGTCGAGGGGTTGACGGTGGGTGATGAACTCGTCGACCTTGAGGTCGCCATTCAGGTAGTCGTCGACAAGACCGGGAAGCTGGGTGCGGCCCTTGACGCCGCCGAACGCGCAGCCCTTCCATACGCGACCAGTGACGAGCTGGAAGGGACGGGTGGAGATCTCCTGGCCAGCGGCAGCGACGCCGATGACGATGGACTCTCCCCAACCCTTGTGGCAGGCCTCAAGCGCGGCACGCATGACGTTGACGTTGCCCGTGCAGTCGAATGTGTAGTCGCAGCCGCCGTCGGTCATCTCGATGAGCTTCTCCTGGATGCTCTGCTTGCCGAGCTTGGTGGGGTTGACAAAGTCGGTCGCACCAAACTTCTTGGACCACTCCTCCTTTGCGTCGTTGACATCGACAACGATGATCTTGCCGGCCTTGTTCTTGGCCGCTCCCTGGATGACTGACAGACCGACGCAGCCAGCGCCGAAGACTGCAATGTTTGAGCCCGCCTCGACGCCTCCTCGTCCAGCGGTGATGACGGCGGCACCGTAACCGGTTGTGATACCGCAGCCGAGCAAGCAGGTGCGGTCCATGGGCGCCTTCTCGGTGATGGCAACGACGGAGATGTCTGCTACGACGGTGTACTGGGAGAAAGTAGATGTGCCCATGAAGTGGAGGAGGTCCTTGCCCTTGCACTTGAAGCGCGAGGTGCCGTCAGGCATGACGCCCTTGCCCTGGGTTGCTCGGATCTTGCCGCAGAGGTTGGTCTTGCCGGACTTGCAGAACTTGCACTCTTTGCATTCTGGGGTGCTGGAGGCTGTTAGATTTTGTCCACTTGTGAGCATGGAGAGGCGTACTATAGGGCAACGACGTGGTCGCCAACCTTTACGTTTGTGACGCCTTCACCGATTGACTCGACGATACCAGCGCCCTCGTGACCGAGGACAATGGGGAAAGCACCCTCGGGATCCTTTCCGGAGAGGGTGTACGCATCTGGTGGTGTCAGTCATGCTTCATTCGATCGTCATTGGGCAATTCAAGCAAATCAACCATTGCGTGAGTAAGAGACCAAACTTACCGGTATGGCAGACACCAGTGTAGTAGATCTGGATGCGGACCTCATGTGCCTTTGGCGGCGCGACCTCCACATCCTCAATGGAGAGGTCCTTGCCAGCTTCCCAGGCAACTGCTGCCTATGATGCCGTCAGCCACTGTTGAGATCCCGAGCTTCTGTCACCATGTTTTCGGCTTCAATTGCCGGCTCTCAATTCCCCCCGCCGGTATCCGTTCCGCAAAGACGCGATTCCCGCCTCTCGACGCTTCTGCGGATCCGCACGCCAAGGCTCCGATGCGGTCATTGGCAAGAGAGTATTGTGAGGGATAGCAGTGTGCAGCTGTTAGGAAGAATGAAGACGACTCTGTACACACCTTGCAGGTAATAGTCTAGGTAGGAAGAAACGTCAGCTCAGGTTCAATGGGTTATCAATCATCTCGTCGTGAAGCTGGAACATACCTTTCCCGTAGTGTCAGACATTGTTTTAACTGTGTAAGATTCAAGGCAAAAAGGGTATCTTAGTATTTCAAAAGAAGCAGACGATCAGAGGGAATTGGGTATTTATATATGAGGGGAAGCTGGAAAGCTACTCCAGAGAGCGGCTCCGGGAGCTTTTTATTAAGTAGTGGGTGTGGGGTTGGACCGTCATTGCCCCTCGATGCCCCTCATTCGCGGCGCGAGTTCGGTCGACATCGCGCCAGACTCGCGCTTTGAGGCTCAAACTCGTCCGTAGCTCGGAAACGCTACATTTTGCTGTCGCTTTGTGGAAGCCGGGCGCGCGCAATTGGCCCAGCAGTGGGCGCGGCGGCCGGCGTATCTTAGCCAAATGTAGAGTCCTTCGGAGCCGCAGACGCGTGCTCTTGGCCTGACGCCTGATTGCGGATTTGGTTTCCGCTTCCGGAAGAGGTAAACGAACATATCCTGTGTCCTTGGACGCTTTCCAGCAATGTCTTTCCGTGCTGGAGCCAGCCGAGAGTCGCTTTGATGGCACAATACCTGCAGTTAGTCACCATGCAGCAACCCAGACCACGCCAGATGCTAATGATCAAGAATAGATTTGGTATCAAAGCTAGCCGCCAAATGCAACCAGTTGCACATCGCTAAATGCTCACCATTTTGCTTCAGGTACAATGCAATCTTCCAACAGCTTCGCAGACTCATATCGTAGGCGTGCCCACCAGCTTCTTTGGATCCTCTTCTTCCACCATCTCGGGCGTGTCCACGCCACTTGCGCTCCTGTCCTTGGTGCCCTTGCTCTTGCTCCTCAGCCTCCCCCAGCTCAGACTCCTCCGCTTCTCCTTGTCCTGGCCCTTGATGCCATGGCTCCACCGCTTCCTCAGCGGCGGCCTCGTGCCGTCAAGCCCGAGCAGGCCTCGCAGCTCTGACACCTCGGCGTGACCTCGCGTAGTCCTCATCCTGTGCGCCCACGTGCACTCGCCGTCCTCGAACATGAACTCGCCGCCGACCTGCTTGAAGTCGCCGCCCTTTAGTGCGTTCTTGCCCGTCCCTATGCCCTGGAAGATCGACTGCACCGAGTTGATGAGCATGTTGGTGTGCATGTACTCGGGCTTGGAGCCAAGGTCGAATGTTCGCGTCATGCCGAGATGGTCGTAGAGTTTGCGCGTTGGGTCGGCGTAGATGGGGAAGGGGCAGCCCGTGGCCTCGGTGTACATGGGTATCAGCTCAGGACGACCGCAGCCAATGACGGTTATGAACGTTGGTGTTGGGAGTGCGAGGAGGTCGTCGGGTGTAATGGACGAAGAGAGGGTGCGGAGATATTCCTGGCAGTTCTGGGATTGTCAGTACGTGGTCTGGCGTCAACAACGTGACTAGGGCACGAATGGAGTACTCACCCCACAGAAGAAATGCCGGATGAAGATGATCAGCTGCCTGGGCGCAACAAGTGGCGCCTTGTATAGGTCCTTGAATGGCCTGCTTTGACCTTGTGCGTCTAGCACCAGCAAGTCTTCTACTCTAGCCAGGTCCTTCTCGCTGGGGAGGTCATCGTTGACATCCACGGTACCCTCAAACTCCTCCTGCTCCTTCTGGAGCACTGGCGTTTGACTCGAAGGCGAAAACGGGGGCATTGTGTTGTCTGGCGCATCGCTCGAAGTGGAAGGTTTGCCTTCAATCTGGGCGCCCGACTGTGAGGGCGGCGGTGAGGGTGGTTGTGCAGCAGCGGGTGGAGGCACTGCGTTGGTCGGTTTGGTGTCTGAAGGCTCCATACTGGGCGAGTTTGTTGTACAGTCGAGGGGGTGGGCAATGGCGCGTATATATTGTACGCACTCAGCTCGCGGAAGCCAGTGGTGCCGAAGCTAGCAAGTGGAGGAGCGTCGTCGATCGTTTGAGGAGGGGGGAGGCTGAGCCAACGCCGTGCATACGAGCTGAGCAGTTGAAAGAGTCAAGTCTTTGTCGGCAGCACGACCTCAAAAGTCGAGTTGAAAGTCAAGATTGGACACGAGGCCCAAGACATGGCCACAGATGCGACAAGTTTTGAGACGCTGCATGCAGGTACACACATCGACGTCAGCGGCTCCTGAAACTCGCTGTTAGTTTCCGCGCTCGCCTTAGCGCGGCCATCGATTGGGGAGTCGCCGGTCTTGACTTCATTTTCCCGTGGCTGTGCCTCGTGGACATGCCTCTTTGGTGACGTTTCCCGCTGTGAATCGACGTCTTAGGGAGCGCGTTGTTCTTCCTTGGTCATGTGGCCGGGCCTTTTTGCGTGCAGGGTTGGAATGCAGGGTTGTGGCGCTAAGCGTCAGCCTTAGCCGCCGAACCCACAAAATACCACCCCCCTCCTGTATCACATCACGAGCGCTGGGCAACGACATCATACTGTGGCTTCCTGCATATTATTCAGAGATCAACTACCTTTGCATGCCTGGGTGTCGTGATTTCCTGCGCCTCGATTGTGCTGAGCCACCACCAATACCTAACACTCTGTTCATCACCACGTCTATCCATCAACTCACATCTTCTGCTGAGCGGCCTTCGCCTTGATACGATCCACGACTTCGGCGTATCTCTTGTACTCGGGGAAGTCGGCGCCCTGGCAGTCCTTTTTGACCTGGACGGCCTTGGATGCTGCCACTTCTGCCATCGTGACATCACCGCTGACCTCGCAGATGAGCGCAATGTCGAGGAAGCTACACTCAATTAGCACAGTACCATAAGTCTGGCGACACTGTAGTATATCAACATGCCCAATCTAGCACGCGACAAGCACTTACACACTGGCCAGCCTGGCCGTAAAGTCGCCTTCTTGCTGATGGAGCGCCGCAAGCTGAAGCAGCTTGCTCACAAACCCAGCTTCCTTCATCCCCGCTTCCAGCCTTGACCCTCTTAGAAAACGCGTCTCGCGCTCAAGTTCCTGGAGCCTGAACCTCCTCAGGGCACTCTGGTGCGCAAACGTCGTGTCGTCGTCTTCGTCCTCGGCACACGCGCGGCAGTCGCAAATGAACCCATAGTGCTTGAGCTCCCACGACCGAAGCGTCTTGTCGTGGATCATGTCGCAGTAGGATAAAGTGATTTCCTCTCCAGCACTGACGTGGTTCATGATGTGGATTGTCTCCTTGCCGATTGCTGCGTTCCACGAAAAGCACGCGTTGGGGTTGCAGCTGTGATTGAAGCGCGCTGCATGTGGAAATACCGCTGCTCCATTGTTCCACTCCATACAGTTTGTCTGGAAGATACTAGTGAGAGATGGATACTTGCTTATCCTGGCATCGTGCTGTTCCTGAATGCGCTGCCGCTCTTTGCCTTTGACCAATGGGTGGATGTACGATGGCCATTTCTTTGGATCCTGGCCATGACCCGAGTGCAGCGTGAAGTAGAGTGTTCGCTCCTCTGGTGACAATTTCTCAAAGGCCTCTGCAATGTCGCATTTCATGTATTCGGCTTCGGGCAGGACAAGAAGCGCGTCGTCAGCAAGGATTCGTGTCCCGCGCTCGATGTTCTTCAATGCGAAGCAACCATAACCTTTGCCTGGAATGGCGCTGACCTCGTAATATTCGTTTTCTGAGCCCTATCAGCATTGACCTCACAAGATCTAGCAAGGTAATTAAAATGGAACGTCGTGTCCGTCGCTCACAGTTACTCCATACTTACCCAGAGCTGTGGGGATGCTGTTACTGATATTCGCCGTTGTCGCCATGGTTGTTAGAATTTTGGTAAGAGATTAAGTCTGGAGATAGTAGAGGGAGTTGTCTATAGCTCAGCTTGTGGTCGTTTGCTACACAATCAGTGAGAGACGAGGCATCTGACTTGAATAGCTAGAGTCTATTACCACACTATTACTTTTGGTCTTACTCGCCAAATAAAATAATCTCATCGAAGTGAATCTTCAGCACCCTTTCAACACCCTTCTCACTAGTAAGTATATCTCCCCCAGCGCCATTCATTCCTCCTGACCTTCGCACACCTGGCCTCGTAAGCTTTCAGCACATTTTGATGGTGCGTCATGATGTCTTATTTTGTCGACAGCTACCCCGTAATCAATACCGGAGGAATGACAAAGTATATAAACATGGAGAGCATTCAGGCGAGCATAGGGTGGAGATCTGGTAAATGGCGAACATGTAGAGGATTGCTACAAGCGAAACATAAAACCACAAACAGGGACAAGAGGCTACGAAATACACGACACACACTGGTTTGAAGTCAAATCTGTTATACTATGGCAAAGCTTACATACCTTTGTTTCAGTAATTGTGTACCATCCCCACGACTATATCGATCCTTTGACATCCGTTCGATCGCCCACAATCAAGAAACCTATGTTGACATCACAAGTCGCTTTCTCGTCCATACCGCCCGGCTCGCTACCCCAGCCCAAAAATCAGTCATGCAATAACATGATACAAATATTACCCTTCTATCATCCGCCCTGATGAAACTCGCAAACATCATCCACTCTCTTCGGTCCTTGATATACCAGCGCCGTCCCCGGGCACCGCGGCGTGCAAGTCCACTCGTACTCGACGAGTTCGCAGTCACAGGCGTAAATCACTTTGTAGAGGTTGCACATACTGAGTTCGATGAAGACTCGAATGATAGAGTTTGTAATGGGTTTTGGATGCGTGTCGCTGCGCAGGTTCTTGTATTTAAGAGATCTGTAAGGTGTGGGCACTAAAGACACATGGATATCATGGTATTTGTCCTTCTTCGTGGAACCGCACGGCCGTGAGTCAATGTGAGCTGACGTGTATCCATGAGTCAATATGAGTTGTTGTACTGCCGCGTAGACATGCTGGTACTTACTCAGAGCTACGGGGATATTATTGCTAGTAGACATGGCTGCCACTATGATCGTTGAAGTTGTTGCAAGAAAGGGAGTCTAGGATGGTGAAAGGAAAGCTATCTATGGTCCAGCTTGAGGAGGTCGTTTGCTGCATCATCACCGTGAGTTAGAAGGCATCTGACCTGAAGAGCTGCAGACTCAACCAGTCACTTCCGTGCTATTGAAAAGACAAGCAGCTCAATTAACAGTAGCCTCTAGAGTATTGCAGCACCGCCCACCATTGTCGGAGCTCTCTGGTATCCGATATTGGCCCTTCGGAAGGGCGCCTTTGGGGCAGGGAATCATGTTACATGACTGAGTTGTTGATATGGGGGTTTTGCGGATTCGCTCAGGGTCAGTCTCTACGCCACGACAGGCTTGAGTTGATGGGGCGGTCAACGAAAGCAGGAGCTTAATAATTAGTTCTAGTGTCAAGAAGTTAATAGAAGCGCCGACTTCAACATGGACAGATTCTGAACGCCGCGACGGAGACGGCTCTGCATTTCCTGCACCACATGATAAGAACTCGCTTGACTGTAGAAACGTTTATAACAGTATAAAATGAATCACCAGATGTGTGTTGGCTTGCCGATTTGGATGCTTACTTGAGAAGCAAAAGGAGACTGGACGAGTTTGAGGATAACAGGGGCGTAAAACAACAAATCTGTATTCTTGAATTCCCACCCAGTCTAGATATCAGCAATCGAAAATATAGCAACGAACAAAATGAAACACCGTCCCACTCATGGGCCGTCTCTAATCAGTATCATCTGCCTGTATTGATCTCGGCGCATTTGAGAAGCTTTTCCCAATTGATCTCTGGATCCTGATACAGCACTATCGTGTATATGTTATGTTGCATCTTACAATAAGTCAGATCTCCGAAAAAGTTTAGCAATTTGCTAGGGGAGCACTTACTTCAATACGAAAGTTTCCTTTGCCTACTGCTTCAGAGATAGCCTTGAGGAGGCGGTTTGGGCTCGGGGCATATTTGGCCGGTAAATAGCGACGAGAATTTAAACAATCGATGTTTGAACATTTGATGGTAGAGTCGGACATCTTTAGTTCGATATTGCCGAGTTCTGATTATCTAGGGCTATGAGGCGGCTGTGATGTGAATAGCTCAAATGGTCATGGAAATGGCGACGCGACAGTGAAATGGAGGACCTCGATGGCTAAGCTACGGGGCTCTCTTAAAGGATGCGGCGAAGCCCGAAACCATGTGTGTTGCGTGGACACCCAAAAGCAAGAATACACATCTAGTTGAAATTGGCGTTTCCGGTATTGTGAAACTACCTATTGGGGGTATTTCGCACACTATAGATACACAGTCAGAATAATACCATGATGTAAAAGTATTATTTCGGGAAACCCACTTGGCAAGGCAGTTGGTAAAGTCGCCAAGAAGGTCCTCCTTTGCTTGAGACATGTCCATTGTTCACTGTTGAAAACTATTCAAAATGCGGATGCCTGTGAGCAAGCATGCCAGCCCCATCCAACCCAACGACTGAGATCAGCCGTACAGACTGTAAATTTGCCTGACTTACCAACACATCACCGCTGCGGGCTCGACCAGTGAGCTTCCGACCCAACCCTCCCAATTTACGTTTTCACCGCCATCGCGCTTCGGAACTGAGGCCCTCATCGAATCAGCTGAAATATTCGTCATACGCAATCCTTCAAATTCTCTTCGCATGATGACACCGCTGCAGGCAATGAAGGACGATTGGGGCGGATTTCCCTTGGTTGCAATACAGTTGTTTTGCCTTCTCGCATCACTGAGCTGCTCGTGATGAAGCACACCTCGTTCAGATCGCAATCTACCAAAAAGTACATGACTTTTATCATCAGGATTATTTTCTGAGGACCCGTCTTTGAAAAAAGGGCGATTGAAGCATTACTGAAGTCGAATACCTTTGCTCGCAAGTCAATAAGACCACCTGCGTCGATAAGGCAACAAGGCTGATAAGCTTACCAGGCTGTGTATGCCTGTCAACCAGCTGCATGAACTCCTTTTCCCACAGTGGCTTAGAGCCTGAAAGGTGAAAGGGTGCGAAAAAGCAAAAATGCCAAATAAAACATAACATTCTTGCGCGACTATTAGTTCATCTATTCCATGCGAAATTATTCAATATTCTGGCCTCGAGGAATATGCTTGAAATCAAGCGCCTTGCGTTACCTGAGGACGCCTACCTGAAACCGATTTCGTTTGATAGCCATTATGGTCCCTGAGGTTAACGAACCAGATAACCTGCCTTCATCTGATGCAGTTTCACATGTAAGTAAAGATGGAGGGTAAATTTTTGGATGTGAACCCCTTTTGGCGATTCACAGAGAGACTAAGACTCATAGATTTCATCAAGCATTCTCCAGTTCACCGGACAAAACAATATATCTCCCTCATCCATATTGCGGAAGTCCGGTCAAACGCACTCCGAAAGCGAAAGTACCCTGCTTGGAGTACGTTCTGGGGTTACACCAGACTCAGTGAGCAGTGTGAGCAGTGATCTCAGGCTGGAAGATGAATCCCGTCGATCATATAGAGATGAGGATAGCAAAAGGAAAGGCTTAAGGGCTAGTAGTGTTTCGCACTCCACGTTTTCCAGCAGTGAAGATCTTGACGACGATATTCCTCCACCTCTAGAACGTCTCATTCGACAAAGAATGGTCCCCTCAGCGGGTTCGCACGAATTATTTCTTCCAAGAAATGATCTTGATGATGTAATTACCTTTTCGAGCATCAAAGGTGAACTTAAAAGATCCGGAGTAGAAACGACAAGATTGGATATCATCGCTCAACAAGTCCTCGAATGCCCTCCTGACAAGACCGCATCCCGCCGGAAGATCTTCACAATTCTTTGCTTGCTTCGGAAAGCTCCGAAAATACAGACCTTCATTGACGAGGGCTATTATGATTGCGATCTCCCCTTTGATTTCGGTATTCAAGCCAATAGTGATCCCACTGGCGGATTCAATCCTGCTCCGAAGTTCTTGAAGTCTTGGACAGGCAAAAATATCGATGGATTCGACAAATATCAAGGTCAGGTTCTTGCGCCGTATTTTGAGTTGAGCAACGAGAGTAGACTCAGTTTTGTTGAGCAGAATTTACACCATTCCGTCGTGCTTCCCTTTGTGAAGTACAAAGTCAAAGATCACGTCCTCGGCAAGACAATGCAAGGTGGATTTTCCGAGGTACGAATTGTAAAAATACATCGTGCGCACCACGATTATATATCTCCAGATGTAAGTACTGGTAGAGAAGATGTGAATGTCTCCGCTAATGTTCGCGCAAAAGTCAGTGGCAAACGTGCGCTTTGCTGTCAAACAATTACAGAGATATGAGAGGACTTCTGAGCAGGCAAGGGTACAGGAAGTCCAAGCCTATAAACGTCTTAATCATACGCAACACCCTCATCTCACAAGACTTCTAGCAACATACATGCATAGGAAACATCTGCACCTCATCTTCCCATGCGCCAGTGGCGATCTCCACAACTTGTGGTTTGACCACTTTCCGAAACCTGAAGATCTGGAAAGAAATCATAAATTCACGCGATGGGTATCCAGACAGCTTGTTGGGGTTGCGACAGCATTACATGTGATCCACAATTGCGATGTCAACAAGTTCGCTGCCGATCATTCTTCAATAGATGCTGCAAAGACACATGGAAGGCACGGCGATATCAAACCTGAGAATATATTGTGGTTCAGGTACGAATCCAATGGGCCAGAAGATGTCCCATTTGGCGTTCTGAAGATAGCAGATTTTGGATTAGCGGAGTTTCATTCGCCACTCTCCTTATCTGGTGAAACGTCTAGTGTGGGTGGTATCACACCCACCTACAAAGCTCCAGAGTTTGACATGGATCGCATCTCTCCTAAATATGACATATGGTCTTTTGGGTGCGTTCTGTTGCAATTTGTTGTCTGGTATCTACGCGGTTGGGATGGAGTGGAAGCCTTCTCAAGAAAGCGGATGGATGAGTCCAATCGTTTCGACCATCCAGATGACTTTTTTAATTTCCAACGCGTTGGTCGAGACGTACTGGTAACTGAAGCAAAACAAGCAGTAAGACAGGTAAGATATGCATTGAGATCTTTCTTTCAAGGGAGACATTATATTGATTGCTCATATAGGAGCTTGCAGACCTTCGTGCTCATTTCGATGCGAGTGATTACATCCTGGATTTACTCGATCTAATCGAGTCAAGACTCCTACGTATGAGTGCTCAGAAGCGAGCGACGTGTGACGAGACAATGAAGCAGCTGGAAATATTGGACACGCGTTGCAAGGAGAGCACAGAATACTGCACACAGAAGCGAAGATCGATTACAAAAACGGCCACAGATCTTTCCGATAAAGTCGAGATAAATCTTTCTGAAAAAATGTGGAAGGAGATCATCGAGACTATCGACCCAGCTTCGCCAAATTTACTCCATGGAAGCGAGTGGTCCACGCAATCTCATCTTACTCGGAGGGAAAGTGTAGTGACGAGTGGAGCCAATGCCGGAGTATCCCCATCGAACCAAACAGCTCATATCTTGCCGAACATGAACTTACATCAAGCCAAATACGGTAGGATTGTACCAGTTGGGCTTGGCATTGACGCAGCTTCGAATAGGTCACTAGATGGGGATCGAATCAATGCTTCACATAACACAAGTAGCAGTCTTAGGGTCAAGTCTTCGAACACAAACCCAAATGATAAGTCAAATGACAAGTCAAAGGACAACTTCAACAATCGGGAAGACAAGCCCAAAGGTTGGAAGCAAGTTTGGCTTTGGCTACGGAAACTCCTACAATGTATCAAGTAATGTAGGAGTTGGAATGACAGGGTCTCATCTGTACTAGTTGATCTTTCCATCCTAGTACTCTCGTTCGCGATTGTTTTGCTTTTGCATATATATTATAAACCTCCCAGTATTTTCCTTTTCATTTTAGAGAGTCAATGTATATTCAATATGTAGAGAATAAGACTATAAATCATGACAAATAGGCCGTCCTAGTGTGCGGCAAGATGAGCAAGTACTAATCAAGAGATCTTTTTCAGTCTACAATCAGTTTTGCTTTATCCACACTGCGCTTTGTACGACGATGTATTACGAAAAAATACCACAAACCTACTGTAATCGTGGTGCAGAGTACGGTGATGACGACATAAATCCACAATGAGCTAGATATCCGGTTCTGTCCGTTGTTGGCAGACCAATCGAAAAAGGTCATTGAGAAAACGCTCTATCATTGCTCACTTTTAGTAAGATATGACGGAGAACCATTTTTTAACTTACCGCAAAGAACGTCCCTGGAAGAAAGATCATCGTGACCAAGGAGATGGATCGCATGACATTCGAGTCTCGGCTTGTTGCAAGTGCAATCTCGACCGCCGTTTCGCTGTGTGCCTATGACTCTTAGAGTGATTTTGTTGAAATGGAAAATCTATACATGCCCACTGAGTTGCCATGGCCATTCCGTCGACACGCATGGTGCAGTCTCTTATTAATTCGTCGTACTCAGCTCTAATATCTTCAAGTCTGACTTTGACCTTACTTCCGACGCTCCTCATACGTTGCCAATAGAGACTCTCATCTTTTAGCTGCGTCGGATTATCTTGAAACGTTTGCTCTGAATCGGTTCTCTTCACGTATCGTACTTCGTGCATGCAGGAATCTAGAATCAGACTAGACGGTATCGCTGCGCGAGCTTTCACGTGCAAGGTTCTCCCATGGTAATCATCCGCTTCTGGTCCCTCAGTCTCTAGCTTTGGTGCTGTCCTATCGGCAAAAAGTTTTGCATTCAATTCGTTCGCATGCTCCGATATTTTCAGTATTTGGGTATTCCAGCTGATAAGTGAATTTCTTAGATATGTCAAGTCGAGCCATGCAGTTCGCTTGGCTTCGTTACGCCTTTCGATTTCGTCTTTGCCGAGATACTGCACAACGTCCGATTGGAAATCCAGCTCAAATATCTTTGTCTCCACATTATTAATGCTCGTCTCGACAACGCCTTTATGCCGAATTAGCTCAAACTCAAGGAACATCCCAGGAAGCAAGAGCGGATGGGCAGCTTCATACGTAACGGTATGAAGCCTCCCAAGAATCGAACTTTCGACACTTTGAGAACAGCCGAAAATGACTGCGAAAGTAAAGCCAGATCGGGGGAAGTATGTTGCGGACAAGGCAAGATCTGAAGGCCATAAGTTTGGCGTACGACAATTGTAGACTAGGTCCATGGCAGTCAGCGTTCGCATCCTTCTGTGGGAGTTCATGTATGCTTACCATAAGCGGGCTGACCCATCTCTACACTGTTGCAACAGACGCTTGGAACGTCAGAACGACTCATGGCACGTATAATTGATTCGTGGATGCGAAACTTCTCGCATATAGTTTGGAAGGTAGCTTTGGAAAAAGGGAGTGTTCGGATACTCTGTTGGTTTCGTGGGATAGAATGGTTGCCAACCTGTGTTTGATGCGGTATTTGCGGCTTTTCTCCAAGTGATGCAAAAGTTGTGGCCCTTCGTGTACTTGCTTTAGGGCGACTATTCATGTCTAGCTGCGCAAGCCAATCGGAGTATGTTATGGGGCTGTTCGAAGGCTTGTATGTCCAGCCTTCTCCAGCACGTTTTGCAAGTCTGCCGAGAGCTGTTAATGTGAAGCACATGTCTGAGATTCCGAGATTGCGCACATAAGAATGAAGCCACGACTGGTGTCTTTATTGTTGGTATTCTGTAGCGAGGTTAGGCGATTGCAAAAGGGAAATTACCGAGGACCTCACGAAGTCTAGCCATTTTGCCCACTGATCGTCCGTCTCTAGTGACCATATTTGCATTCGATACTGATCATTTAGCGGAATACCCAAAAAGGTGATAGTACTTACACTTCCGCTTTCGAAAATCTTAACAACGGTCGAGGGCTGCGATCCATACTTAAAAAAATTGTCCAGATCCACGGTGTTATGGTTCAAGCAAGCGTTGTCCTGAAGCCAATCCATCACGGACGCATGAGAGCGAGGAAACTTATTGCGTGACACGAGGAAATACTTTTGGTTTCGATGTCAAACCAATTGCTGAAGCAGGGGAAATCATATTAAAGCGCGCAACGAGGCTAAGCCGAAGCAGCCAACAGTGCAGCAAATGGTGACACTAAGCACTCACAATCCGGTAAGCTCACCGGCGACGGGAAGGCGATGCTACAGTGGTCGGACGACAACCTGACCTGACCCCTAAAAAACTGCCTGAGGTCGTGCCAATTTTCTATCTCACACTATCCTTTCCACTAAAGCGATAAGAATGACGTGGGACAGTTTTCGCTGGCAACGTACAAAGTTCCACGGTTGCCACATCAGCTCCATCTTGCAGGTGCGGGGCTTTCTGCAACGTATTCCCGTCATGCATTTTGCGCTTGCGACTATTGAGCCCAAGGCGCCTATATAATCTATACAGCACTTTTAAAGAACACTTGTATTTGTCCTCGATTATCTCGTCCCCATAACTCATTTTAGCTTCAAGTTAAGCGCCACGGTCGTTGTCATGAAGATCGCCATTATTTCTGCTAGATACACGGAGCAGACGAATCTAGAACTGTTTCTTGGGCATGTTTTTGGCTATGGACAAGCGATGGTCAAAGTGCAAATGCTTTTGGGTGTTGGTGAGCAGTTGCTTACAAGTAGACAGTGGAAACGGGGTCGATTTCAATGCACCTTGCCTCGTGCGTTGACTCCAGTACCTAGCCCTTCGCTAAAGCCTTTGGCTCAACTAATAGCAACAGGCCGAACTCGATGCCTTTCAAACCTCAGTTGGGTTCAGTCATTACGCGGAATCTTGACTTTTTTATGCTTAGATGGTAGGAAGCATGTTGTGGACTAGAAGGTTCAACGCACTAATTAGGTGAGTACAACTGGTAAAGCAATGGGACCTAGCTGTACAAGACGTCTGATTATGATAGAAGTACTACTACTTTACATGTAAGAGAATTTCTCCTGCAGAAATCTTTAGGCAAGACTCTGAGACTGAACACGTGATACGATGCAAGACAAAGCTTGGAACTCTAAATCAGACTATGGTATGTGCTCAAGCTCTTGCTTTGATTTGGATGTCTGCGTCCAACCTTTGTGTGTACTGAGAGACGGATTTTGATTGCGTACTGTCGCCTTAGCCATGTGGTTCAAAGTAGCATCTACCGGCTCTGGTTCTCTGACTTGCTCTTTTCGTGGGCATGGCTGACGACAATACGCATCTGCACTATCCATGACTCGCTGGTGCATTGTCGCAAGAGTCTCCAAGAGACTAAGCGATCTGATCCTGTTCTGATCGCGCGACAAGGTAACTATCATTTTTGTTTCTACGAGGTCAAGAAGATCATGAAAGTATTGTGTGCAAGCCGGTTCATTGTGGAGCTGGCATATCCACTGCATGCTTATAAGCCATAGCATCGAGACAGTGCGGGGTATCGTCAACAGCTTACCTCCCTGACTTGTCTTTTGACCATAATAACATATCCTCCACCAGCCGCCGTATCCTTAAACTGTACATCAAAGAAGATATCCGTAACAACTCCAGTAATGTAAGTGGACTCTCGGTGTTTCTCAAATGCGTTGCGGTTCTCGTTGCCGCCCAGTGCCCAGCAAACCATTTCTAGCAGAAGGCAACCAAACGTCCAGATATCATAGGATCGTGAAATCTTGCCTCCCTCAAGGTCACATTCTGGAGGCCTGTAGCCTGGTGTCCCAGGAATTCCAAGGTTTGGGATATTGGAACGACTTTTATCTGAATGAATTGCCGCCAAACCTAGATCAGCAATAACAAGTATTCCCTTACGATCTTCGTTGGAACGATACCAAAGGATATTTTCGGGCTTGATATCACCATGCCGGCCATACTTTGGGACTGCCTGGAGAAACTGAGGCGGTTCGTGGAGGGCGTTCAAGGCGCCAGCCAACCCGACCATCTGCTTTGAGATCCACTGAACCGTGTCCGTATCAATAAGCTTTGTCCTATCCAGTTGTGGAGATTCGTCCCAATAGTCCTCGAGGTTGTAGCCTGCCAATGGGAACAAGAGGTAGTATCGTCCATTGAGAATCCAAGACATTAGCAAGGTGACAAGGTGGTCATGAGTGAATTGCTTTAGCGCCTCTAGCTCCTTTTGGAACTCTTCAGCGGTGACGGTCGCAAGAAGTTCTTTCATGGCGAATTCATCATTCACCACGATCTGTAAGACGGCATGAATCAGCGTGACTTGTAATCAGCCTGAAAATATGTTCTACCTACCGATCTCAGGAAGTCCTTGAACCCATGGCAATTCGGATGAACGGTCACTTTAGTGATGTTCGAATATCCGCCGGCTCGCATTGCCTTCATTGAAGTAAATGGTAGAATAGCCCCAGACTGCATAACTCTGTGCTCAACTGTTTTACCGTCTTGCGTGAAACCTAGGAACTCTGGGTTAACTCGATGTTGATATTGGAGGAATAATTCCCTTTCACAAGGCTTGAACGTTTTGAAGCAGGCAAGAGGTCGACTTGGTGCGTTTCTTTGGCATAGCGTATAATGTATTGTCTCACAAGGCTTGAGGGGTAGACATTGATCCGTGACACCGTCATGAATGAGCCTCTCGATGTGTTCTCCTTTTCCCACAAGCGTCAGTAAAGCGAAAACTTTACAATAGTTGTTAGTGACGTCAGCAGCAAGCCAGGATGGTTCTGCGTCGAGATTCCCGAATGTCGTCAACTCCGTCAGGATGCGTTCCCTTGTTAAAACCTCTTGAATGACCGAGATGGGCCAAAATCGATGTATTCCATCCGCATGAACAATAGCTTTGCCTCTAAGCTGATCATCGAGAGTGATACTATCATTTGATTGCATATAAGGATCGTGGAAGTGTGTTGACGTTGCCTGAGCTTCGTCCCATTCTAGGGAGTCTATCCTGATTATTGGCTTCATTTGATTCATGACTGGTTCTTCTCGAGATCCTTTAGACTCTGTACATATTTAGCCGCTGTCTAGATCGAATGGCTTTCTAAATTTTTCACTTGCCTATGCAGGGTGGTGTGCATATAGGTGGAAATCCAGGCACTATCATGGAACGAGTTTCACAAAGTCAGAGGGAAAGTAGCGCAACTCGAGGTGTATTCCTAAAGAAATAGCAGATCAACGCGTGTCAAAGTTTTGCTCTGAAACCACCAGAGTATAATACAATGTATGAACGCCAGACACAGTCAGCTCGCGGGTGCCTAATGAGGCTCTTGTTTGCGCGAAGCTCTGCTTGTTTGGGATAAAGACGCCTGCATGAGAATCCGGTGGTGATGGTGTACAGGACTAAAAGCCTATTGATCAGGCAGGAATGACACACTTTTGAAGGACCTCAGAACCGAGGCAGCTTTTGCCTATCAACGTAGGGCCAACGACCTAATTGGTTAGATGCCGATACCGATCCCTCCGCGGGGGATCAAATCATCAGCAAGGTTCACAGAGCAGTTCAGCCTTGCACCTAGATTACGTTGTTTCGTAAGGCGCAGACAGAAATAGTATGTGTGGCCGTATGGCTCTATTGCAAAGCAACGGGTTAGGTAGTAATTAGAGTGATTACAGGCATTATGTCTGGTCTTAAGATTTGCAGGTCTCCCACGTAAGATGGGCCTCTGAACGAAACAGAAATAGTGGACTTGGAAACCCAGTCAGAGTTATATTTTAGGATCAAGCTCGAGTGATGTTTAGTTCTCGATAGATTTGTAGCATCCATAACCGGAGATCTTTGTCGTTCACTTTTCCATTTCTCTCCTGTTCGCTTCTATATACGGCTAATAACAGCTTTCAGGTCATGCGCTCGTGTCTTCTCTCTAACATTCCACATAAAGCACATGAATGGGCCTATGTAATAGCACTGACGTGTAGACCTGCAATAGCGATATGGTTTGCTCATCACTCTGTTAGCCATCTCAATACCCTTTCAGCAATCTCGAGGTTGTTTTTCTCCATGAAGAGCATGTGTCCATTCCCATTTATTCCTTCTGCACCCAGGTCTGGAAAATCAACATCCACGCCCGCCTGTCTGAGGTACTCGACTGTACAATATTCGTAGGGAACATGATAGCTTGCCTCACCCGTCAAGACTAACACGGGTATTTGCGCTAAATTCTTCAACCTCTTCGCAGGCTCACGCTGCAATATACACTCGGTATGGTTCGCGTCCTTCGCTGGAACAGTAACGGTTTCAAGTCGCGTCGCATTCGGACCCGCAGAAGGTTCATAAACAATCTCGTGATGGGCAATACCCCAGCGCCGTGGTTCTCCAATGTACGGGGGCTTTCCTACAAATGGCGGTCCTGCAGGTTCAAGTGCAACGATGCTCTTGACTAGGTGAGGTCGAAGGTCTCCAATTCGCCAGCCGTACGGACCAGATTGGCTGTGTGTAATCAAATGTGCCTTACCAATCTTATCAAACAGTGCTGTGTACGCTTTGGCGTTCTGGGCTTCGGATATGAATTCATCGGCTTGCAGTTGAACTTGTGTGGCATAGAAGGCATCGAACACTGGGTCGCCAACTCTGCCAGTACTAGGCCATTGTGTATGCAGCTTTGCCTGAGGCCAGAGACCAAGCGAAGATGTCGCGGTGAAGGCTCTCTCAATGTCGCTTGTGCTGAGCGCGACCATGCTGCCAATAGATGGATGCCATGGAGACCTGCCACGCGATGGCTGATCACTGGGATAAACAGTATAGCCGCGTGAGAGGAAAAAGGTTGCCCATCCGGGACGACCATCTGGGGTCTCGAGAAAGTTGGTCGCCGTCTGCCCAGAGCCATGAATCAAGACAATCGGGTAATCTTGAGTTACAATCGGTGGTGTAAGCTTCTCGACATAGATCTGGTTGATCATAAATTGGGCGGTGGTATTTCCAGACTGAACTGTGAGCTCAATTTGATATTAAAATGTGGGGACTTACTGTTATGTTTGCGTACTCTCCGCCGACATAGAAGAACTCACGAAGTGGCTGTGGTACTTTGTCATATCTTGACGCGAACACTACATGATGTAGTAGTAATATCTGAGCAGCAATTGTTCGTAAAGATTTCATATTTAGAGCAAGGAGTTTGAGCTATGTAGAAGGTTGCACGATCGCGGGGAGGGGGAAGAAAAAGGAAACCTTGTATGGAGGGAAGCTGACATGCGCGTGCATGACATCAAGGTGCAGCCGACGGCCGCGGTGAGACTACTCTATTCTTGTTGGTAACCTTGCCAAGATCTTTGTACCTGGTTTTGCCTTCTTAAAGTGGTTGAATTAATGTCCAACTCGTTAAAGTGTAGCAAGTAGACATCAGGGTTTGCAAAGCTGGCATTAAGCTACCGATACATGTCTCGTTGTAAAATCTTAATAGGTGGCAGGCAGGATGCTCAACCGTCCACCATCTATGACCAAAACATTTCCATTGATGTAACCAACCGCCTGCACGACTTGTCAAGAAAAGTATGGCGCCAGCCATATCCTTTGCATCACCAGCTCTTTGCTCAGGAATCCAATCTCTCGGCCATACGTCCCCACCTCCACGGTCCTTGATCATATCAGCCGTCATCTCGCTCGGGAAGACTGTGGGCGGTTAGCCAAATGCGACGAGACCTCTCAGAGTATACTGTGATAAAGGACTGTCATCAACGGGATGAGAGAATCCCCAGCATGAGATGGCCAATACCATTACTTACATCCAGGCGCAATGATGTTCGACCGAATATCGTACGGCACGAGGTTGGTTGCAAACTGTTTCATCATGTGCGTAACGGCCGCTTTTGAGGTTCCATATGCGTACCCCGCCAATGGCACCCTGTTAAATGCGCCCACGCTGCTAACGCAAACAACCTGGCTCTTCTGCTCAACATTGCCCGCCTTGTTGCCCTTATCAAGTAGCTCGAGGAATGCAACAATACTATAGAAGACCGCTGTCGTGTTAACAGCATATGTGTTGTTGAACTCATTTGAATCTAAGTCAAAGAGGTAGTTACGAAATTCTGCAAGCGTTGCGCCTTTCCCCAGGCCTTTGAGTGTTGGTCCGGAGATGCCTGAGTTGGCCACCACGAGGTTAACGTAGCCGGACTTTTGGGTGACATGGTCGACGGCTGCCGAGAGATCCGTTTTAGAAGTCACGTCTGCTTTGATGGGGTGGATGTTGCCGTGCTTCTATCAGTCCAAGTCAGATGCTGATCTGGGCTGTAAAGAGACAACTCGTACCGCAGTATTGGCCGCTTTCTCCAGGACTTCCTGTCGCCGACCCAGAATGTACACGATTGCGCCATTGGCTTCTAGCGCTTGGGCTATCATCAATCCAATGCCTGCAAGGATATCAGCTCGTACCGACACAAATGTTGATCAAGTACCTGTCCCTCCGCCTGTGACCACGGCTACAAGGCCTTTCACATTGAAAAGGCTGTTAGGGTCAAGGTCTGCCATAGTGAATAGGTAGATTGAAAAACACAAGCTGGTAATTAAGTAGTCTGTTGTATTATTGTACAAGTGAAGAAGTAGCTGCCTCCTTGATTGATAATGCTCATAACTAGCGCTGATAGTGTAGGGATATGCGAGGTAAGGTACCCCGCCCCGGCGTAATTACTCCCATGAAGCTGACACGATCTACGCCTAGCACTTCCTCCCACCAAGGCGTCATAGCCGTAGCAAAATCAATGACAACCATATCGATCATTCCATAAATCCTCTTTTTGGTCTAGAATTCTTCTATGTTTTGAGACCTTGGGCGTGCAAAATAGAGGAGGTGCCTTCAACCTCGAAAACGGGCGAGTGAAACCAACAGCCTTTTGATTGTCCTTGCGATCACTCCATCTGTGCATCAGCAGAAAGAATACGGAATGAGGTTGCGCTAAATTTTTATATGCTCTCGCCTCTTCTTTATTAATATCCAAGAAGACCCCTGGGGTCCATTCCTCGCTTCGTGATTGACCCATCAGTGAATTAGGTTTCGCTAGATGCATTAAGGCCGAAGGACACAGAGCCCTTGGGGTCAGATATCCAACTCCTGACCACGTTCTTCTCCTTGAAGCTGCGAATGACGTGGCACAAAGAAATGTGGCGGCAATGTGTGGCATTTGATTCCGGTTCGAACAGGTCAGTCAGCCAATGTACTACCAATCTCTTCGTATGGATAGGGGCGCTCTGTGCGGCAGGCTCCTTATGATATCCTTTTGAGAAAGAAACTTGGTGCACAGAGGCACCGCCATACAAGAGAGCATCAACGTCATTGATGATGCTACAAGCTGTGAGGCAAGGTATGTAACCACGAGTTGATGCTGGCTCGTCTTTGTAAAACGTAATTGTGAGCTTAGAGAGATATAGTAGCCAGATAGAAGCGATAGCGGGCTCGAGGTAGGGATTCAAGGAACCTACCGGCCCTTGAGACCCGTAGTGCCCTGACTTCCCTTGATGATAGACCGATGCTGGTAGCTCAAGAACGACCTCCGCTAGTCGAGAATGTGGTAGCCTCAGTCGTACTTCATACCGCCAATTTTGCTTCAGTCCTTCTAGCAGCCTCTCCATTACCTTCAGAGTCGCTCCTTGATATTCTGAATGAATTTGCTTGCACGATAACGACAGACCCTTGTAGTCTTCTGCATAGCCATTCACTGGAGTACAATATCCATATATCCAATTACGGATTTCCGATGGCAAGTCGAGGAACGGACGGACTGGAGGTGTTGAGATTGTACTCATCGTGAGCCTTGGAAAGTCGCGTGTACAATGGCTGTTGGTGAAGAGCTGAACGATCCTTTTGATGCCAGAGGGTATGATAGCGTCGGCCAGTGGTTCCAGTACCAAAGGTTGTGAGAATCAGGAATTCCTGTCGTCTGATTAGCACATAACACCTCGCCAGGAAGCCAGTTCTATGCGGCATCACCTACGCTTCAGTTGCTTTATTCTTCTATTGACCATGAAAGAAGAATCAATTTGTACGTGGTGTGCGGCAGGCGAGAAGTTTAATGCTCGGCAGGAGATGGAAGGTTATTATAAGCCACAATGGCCGCCCGTACTTGCCATCGAATAGAAGAAATGCCGATTGCGAGATTCCCCAAACAATTCCCAACAATAAACTCTGGAAGCGATATCTAATGTGTTCGTGTATGCGCCAATCAACTTCTACGATTATAGTTTTCTCGCGATATAAGTAATGCATCCACTATTGTCTCGCGAGGTGGGATGAGGAGCGAGAGCAGAGCTGGCGTGTGTCTAGCATAGCACAGCCCTGCCGGAGCCATCCACAAGACGCCTATTCTGAATCTTATACCATGATGAGGGAGCGCAGTTCGGTATATCTCAACATTAAATGTAGTTGAAGATTGTAGAAAATTGCCGTGGCGAGCGTGCATCCATTAGAGCAAGGGGGGTGTGGCTGAGGCCGTTGGGGCAGGCCCGATTCGGCCATGCGGGGTCACGGCCACATGCTTACCATCAATTTCCTTTGTGCATACCCGCATTAGACGTTCACTATCTCGCTCCTTCACTGCAGTTCCTCTTTTCAAGCTCATTCATGTGCTGTTGTTCTTTTGGGTACCTAGGAATGTGTACAATGCGAGGTAAAGAGCCAAGTCCGGTCAGCCTCGTTTAGGCAGCAGCAACTCTGAGGTATTCAAAGCCATTACTCCCTTCGACACCAGATACGTTCAATGGTCATTTTCTTCAACTCAATATGAGTATCTCACATATAGAGAAGCTCCCGGTCGAGCTCCTTCAGCCCATTTTCTTCGCATCTGGCTACAATGTTGCTTTGCTTCAAGCTTCCGATCGCATTGGTGCTCGACTTTCAAGCGAATACGTATACAAGTCCACATGCAACTACTACCTCACAGGAGTTCTTGATGGTCGCACTGCGCAGTCTGCGGCACAGACATTCATATTTGCCAGTAGATGGATGACCTGGGAGTTCTTCAAGTCTTGGGTTGTCCAAGTTTTCGCTTGTAAAGGTTGCTTATGTGGCCTGACAATCTCAGAAGGATGCATTGATGGGCAATGGCCACCAAACTTCGAGGACGCTACGACGATGGTATTTTCCCGAAGTCACCTACCCAGATTAGCCTTCGTAAAGGGCCGCCTTCCAAAGAAGCTACTTCAAGGACCTTGGAGCACATCAAAAGTCCAATTTCTGCGATTCCTCCTTTGGATAACCAGTATGAGTGTCGATTGGAGCGACCCTGAAGCACGCCAGGCTGCCATTGATGGACGGATGCAGGCTATGTTGGAGAGAAACCTCGAAGCCGTCGAGCTATTCAACCACAATCGCAAATTAGGCAAAGTAGCTAATTTGTCGACTGTTCGCTATGCCGTCATTGAAGCAGGTTGCGACCGATCCATTGTTTACGACACCTTGTTTACCGCCAATATGTGGGGCACGCGTGGGGTTTCATGGGAGAGTGTGGAGCTGGATAAGTGGTGCGAAGACCGAATCAAGGAAGGCGATCCGAAAGGGCAGTGGTTGAGAATTAAACTAGAAGAACTCCGTGGAATCGGCAGCCAAGGCCAAGATCGTGATATTGGCTTTGGTAGTGTAGCAGGAAGTGAACTGGCCCCAACGACAGGAGACTACGATGGTGGAAGTGAGGATCGCCTAGTCGTGAACAAACTAGAATGGAATAAGGTTAGTTATCTCACGTACTTCTTTCGACGGCTTCTATGCTGGTAGTGGTATATTTGTCATTGAATTCCTTTCTTCTGAAATCGTTCTGCCCATCTGTGGTTTACATTACGCCAATTTTGGATACCACAAGGCATTACACCAAGCCAATCTTGTAACATATTGTGCACTTTCCTTAAGGCGGCGGGAGATAACATTTGCCATATGGCTATTGGTGGTAAGTCTGGCTTTCCAAGCAATGCGAAGTTCTCTTGATATGATGGCTGATAATGATCAGTCTTATACAACCTACCCGTCGTACCCTCTAATGAGTCTGAACGTCGATAGAGGAGCACTCGACCTACAACCTTGATCATGTTCCATTGGTCCATGATCACAATGCTTGACAGCTGGCATTATTACGAACGAATTTGAAGCTAAGGTCGCCAAAGGTCAACATACATCGCGGATGGCTAGTCATACGCACCCATGGCCACTCCAGCCAACTGGTCACACACGACATTATTTGGCCGATGATTATGCGAAAATCCGGGCCTCGCATGTACTCTGGTCCAATTCGACCCCGAAAACTGAATTGTTGGCAAGAGGACGACTCGGTTACTAGGCAGATATCGCTCTGGCTATCCCCACCGGCCTCGAACTAGTCGATGAACTACGCCTTAGCCATCTACTGTACAATGCAGATTCAGTCTACGTAAACGACTTCGTGAAATCTTCAACCTTTAAAGTCTGTGTCCCCGTTTGAGGGCCAGTTTTCAATCAGACACAATAGAACCATTCTGCCAATATTGGGGCCCTTTTTCTCTTCTTGGCAGCATGCTACATGACCTGGAATCCTTCATTATATTCTGTGGTTGCTGCATTAGGAATGTATTTAACTCAAAATGTTCACATGCCCTAGTCTATACATCAAGTCGCTAACAAATCTCTTCAGCCTTACAACTTGTACGGCTGGTTCTACCGCCGCCTTGCAGGATCCTTGGACAAGGTCGGCACGCACGGCGTCGCGAGAGAGAGACTAGGCAATTTCTGGAAAGATGCATATGGGCAGCATCACGTGTGTAGGGGAACACATCAGCCATTCAATTTCTGGCTGGATATGTGGATCCCACAGTCGAAGAATGATAACTTTGGCTTCCTTACATACCCGAGAGGCTATAGGGTTCGCGACAGCGACGACGATGATGGGACTAACTAGGGGAGCTGGTTGGGAACATTTAACTACTCGCCAGAAGTTTATCAATGTATTTGCAAGACAGCCTTTTCACCTTGTTTGCCTGATGATGAGCTAGTAATTCTTTATGCCGCTACGGTGTTATAGTTTACTCCGGTCTTCCCGCCCAATATAACCGTCTATAACCCTAATCTTCACAGCATCCACCTCGCCCGTCCTGTTCTCCTCACTAGCCAGATACCGAAAACCTTCGATCGCTCCCCAGCTGTCCAACACGTACTCTGCCCTGATACTATTCGTCTCTTTATCTTCTACTACGATGGATAGATTGAGCTCTTTAACGCTACTGGATGCGCTCTTGGTGAAGTTTCTCCAGCTCTCGAGCGCATTCGCCGTGGTCCCGGCCTTGTAGCCGACATTTACAAGAAGTATCGCAGGATTGGAAGATATAGGAGGCGGAATACCTGATGTGTGTTTCGAAGAGATGGGACAGGTGTGGACCTCCGGAGGCTGGGCGAGAACATCGCTGGTTGAGAATAATTGTATCAGGTCTTGTACCGGCTTGGTCGCCATATGCGCGTCGTTCGCGGCTGGGGATGCGTATCTGAGGAATGATTAGTCGGGGTATAATTCAAGAAGGGAATACAGAGGACGTGCTCTTCAATCATATATATCTCCGTCTTCAGTGTGTCGTCTACGGGCAATGCGCAGACATATTGAAGAACTTCCGGCTCATTTGGCGTTGTATATGCGATAATCTTTCGAAATGATTCAATGACGGTGTCTCTAGCTTCTGTGCTCTTGCAGACTATCCTTGCAGTGGTAAGAACGCCCGCCATCTTGCATATAGTTGTCGAAAATTCTTTGCACGCTGTTGCAACGCGGCTTGAATGGTTTATACATGTCTCAACCCCGCTGCTCGGAATCGCGATTCCGACATCGCGGAACAGAACATCCGCGTCTGCAGGACGTGTTTACCCTGCTGAGCACATGTGTCCAACGTAGCGCCTCACATGAGATAACAGCAGTTGATGTGAATATTTTAGGTACGCGATCTTCACCGGTACAAAGCTAAGCAGGTGCTACGCGTGCGCACGTGGATGCGCGTGTCATGACGTCACTATCGTTGGATCCGCTCCGCATCCGGAACGCGCTTCGATATTAGCAGAGGCAAGCACCAATCCAGCGCAGACCTGCCTTTGTAGCAAGCTTCATGTCATTCTGGCGGTGCAAACGGATTGCCCGACCAATACTTGCCTCTGGATGGCGTCCTCGTCCATTAAATAAGCGATCCATCGCTTTCAATTTCTTCTCATACGGAATGATGGCTACCACCACCTCTCTGGATGCACAAGCCTTTCTAGCGATACAGTACAAACCAAAGTACGACCAGTGGCCGTATGACACCGCAGACTTCCAACGCTATGACGAGAATGATGATAGGGTATTTTACCAACAAGCACGACTAGTCACGCATATCGACGACCCTGCAATCAACCGACTCACTCAGTACTACGACACTGTACTGCCAAGGACCGGCAAGATCATGGATATGTGTACGAGCTGGAAGAGCTTCTACCCATTTGCTGTCAAAGAGGCAATACAAGACAAGAATCTGGAAGTCTTCGGTGTGGGGTTGAACGCAGAAGAGATGAAATTGAACGGTGTGTTCCAGGACGCAGAACATTGGCGAGTCATGGACCTCAACAAACCACCATATGATGTTCGTGCGGGCTGGGAAGGAAAGGACCTCAAGTTCAACGCCGTGACATGCGTCGTTAGCATTGATTATTTGATCAAGCCGTTGGAAATCTGCAAGAATCTGCTAAATGCCACAAACGAGGGCGGTAGCATACATCTCGTCATAAGCAACCGGTGCTTCCCAAACAAAGTCGTCAGGAGATGGATGATGCTTTCAGAACGATCACGGCTGGAATTGGTGGGCGGTAAGTACATCCCATCACAGCATTGAATTGTGTCCTTTTCTGATCGAGTAGATTACCTTCACTTTGCAGGTTGGCAAAATGTGGAAATCGTTGATGTATGTGCACGAGACGAGAATGGTAAGAGGGTTACAGACGATCATGGGACAGTGCTCGTTGACTCACCAAGACTGCCGAGCCATCTCGACCCGTTGTGGGTAGTTCGAGCAACCAAACACTCTTCTTAATTGTGAGCCCTTAGCCAGAACATATGAAGGCGTATAAGCTCACTTATCATTCTTGTACATTGGTGATCTGAGCCATTACTTGAACTTTGTGTCTTGTACATGTGTGGAGGGTTTCTCCTGTATATCTATGTTCGTAGATGACTTGAGAAAAGCACCCGGTAGAAGACAATATGATGGCAAGCGAATCTTTGTACGGCACTATCGGTCTATGTGTCTAAGCCACTAAGGCATCTAATCTTGCGAATCTACATGTCCCTCAACAATTCATTGCTGTCTATACTCGATCCTTTCATAATAGCTCCTCACGCGTTGATTACCTCCTTCAACGTCTCCGCGCTCTTCTTCAATTTATCCTCCTCATCCTTACTAAGCGGCATAGGCACCGTCCTCACAATACCCTTCCTCCCAAGCACCGCAGGCACACTAAGACACACCTCAAGGTCATCCTGATAATGGCTCACCGGCCGAATATTCCTCTGGTCAAACAAGATACTCTTACAAATACTCGCCGCCACGCCTCCAATCCCATAATTCGTTGCGCCCTTGTTCTCAATAATAGACGTTGCCTTATTCTTCGTTTCCTCTGCAATCGCATCCTTATCCAGACTGGCACCTGACTCCAACGGCACTCCACCAATGCTCGCCAGACTCCATGCCACGAATTGAGATTCCCCGTGATCGCCGAGAACGTAGGCGTCAATGCTTGATGCTGCGACTTCGGCTTTGCTAGCGAGGATCCCCCGCAGACGGGCAGAGTCGAGAAAGGTGCCACTGCCTATGACTTGGTTCTTAGGGAGGTCGGAGTACTGCTGGGCAAAGTAGGTAAGCACGTCCACGGGATTGGCGACGAGAAGGAGAACAGTGTCTTCGCGGAAAGGTTTCATGTCGTTGATTGCTGATTCGAGGATAGCTTTGTTGCGGCCTATTGGGTCGGTTCTACTTTCTCCTGGTGATGGTTAGCATGAGCAAACACTGTGTGGCGAGCACTTTTTGTATCCTTCTTCTGCTTTGCACCAGCGGTAATGACAACTATATCGCACTGTCCTGCTTCCTTGTGCGTTCCGGCTCTTACACGTGCGGTCGTGCTGCCGTGAAACGTGGCATCAGATAGATCCTGCACCTGAGCATCTCGAACCTCTTCTTTGGGGTCGACAATCAAGATGTCGCCGGCGACTGGGTTCATGATGAGTGAGTAGGCAATTGTAGCGCCGACATCACCAGCGCCCAGAACGGCAATCTTGGATGTGAGTTTGGGGTCTTGAGGCATGGTGGGCTATAAATAGTGTTGGTAGTAAGAAGTATAGAACTTGTAAAGATTGCTGAGATTGTATATATATGGCTTTTCTGCTCTTTTCACGTTCTCCAGCTACTGAAAGACGTCATTATGATGGCGCTAATGCAGGTACAATCCGTACAACGCCAACCGTGACATGCCAATAATTCAATAATGTACGTGGGTATCGTAAATGCTATCAAACGCCTGTGCCTATCCATGCTTTGTCTCCTCTTTCTGTCGTCTTGACAATTCAAACCTCGTCTTGTCCTACAGTTGTCCATAAATTGTTCAATCATATAAGTTTGTGACTATCATCAACAAGTCAACTCCGCCGGCTCGTCATCCTTCCTGTGGTTCGTGGCTTGACCGTGATGATCTGGGCCATGCTTCAGCAGGGAGTCCGGATATCGTACAGTGAAAAGTGCAATCGAGCGTTAAATCCAAGTACATGTGACTATACCTTTGAAGCAGCAGAAGCAGGTGTTGAGACGACCTTTTTCCGTGGCTGCGTTGCTATACCCTTCATCAACGAAAGAGTTATGGTGTCCGAGGACTTGAAGCGGTTGATGTTCTTTCGACAAACGGGGCATTGTGATCGTTTTGGCTCGCCGGGGCCTGCACGGTTCTCGCCGGCTATCAAGGCTTCCATGAGGCAAGTGTGGCAGAAGAGGTGACCTGTACTTATGAACACATGGTCACGCCATAGGGTGTGACATGAACTTACCACATGTTGTGGCCGTGAGGTCAGTGGGACTATCCATACAAATAACGCAGGTAATATTGTTGAACGTAGTTGGGGCTTCTTCCGGCTTCGTTTGTGACTTGACAGCATCTTCTCGTTGCTTCTGTAGTATCTCTTGCACCGGCTCTTTGTCATCTGTCAAGTCGACCTCCTCGACCTTGGGTGGCTCTGCGGTTTCTTTGTTTGACTCCGAGGCCTTGTCTCGCTTCTGTCGCTTTGCTGATGGCCCTGGTGTGGTTGCCTCCCTCTTTCGTCGCTGCGGCGGCGAGTCTGGCGTCGCTGTCAGGTCGACGTAGCCGTTGGGCAGGCGAGCAGGTCGCTGGGCGCTTTGCGGGTGGGCGCGAGTCGTGGGTGGCATAGTGTTGGAGATTACCCAAGTCGGAGGGGGAAAAGGCGAGTATCTGTTGTGGTCAAGACCGGCTGGGTTGAGGATGTTGTCGAGGAAGTTGGCGAGCGGCGGCGAGGGTGAGGGGTGATATGCTTCGTCAAAGTGCAGCCCGGCGACGGGATAGGGCGAATCCTCGCGGCTCGGTGAGGCCGGAAGAAAGGGAGGCAGACGCTGGTTAAGGAAGTCTGGGTCGTAGCCTGTCAAGGGCGACTGCGCATTGGGGGCGGCAGAGGTGTGAGGGTGAGGGGGTTGTGGGTTCGAGTCGCCGACATGGACAGAATAGTCTGGCAAAGACATTGTGGCAAGCAAGTGCGTGGCCGGCAAGTGCAGGTCAAGAGCAAACTGCAGCGAGAGCAACAAGAGGCCAACTTCACCAGCACAATCATACCGCGCTCAGCAGACGTCTGGGCATGGTGTTACAGCCTCCACGGGCGGCTCAACAGCCCGCGGATCGCCCATGGGCTCGGGCAGAGTGCCACGGCCAGACAGGCGGCGGATAGGGCTGCAGGTCGCCAGCATCGCGTCGGGCTTGCCAAGGCCCCGCAAGACATTCGGGCCAGGCCAGGCGGGCATTCCATGACGACAACAGCAATCTCCATCTTGACTTAGCTACTACCCGACGGAATGCAGTGACGCATCGCTCTTCCACGCGACCATGCGCTGCAGTCCATGTCGAGCGTTTGCCGCGAATCTTGTTCACCGGCCACGGCCCATCGCCCCGCAGCTCTCCTTTCCCAGCGCATCGCGACAATGTCTCGCCACAGTCTCATCGGCCAAGGCGCGCGGAGACGGTAGTTTGGAGGGAAAGAAGAGCCTGAACAGTATGCGCCGTTGCTATGGCGAAGGCATGAGCACGTGTTGATTGTATGCAGTATCCTCAGACGCCCGCTTCAACGAGATTGGCGTCCAGCAGCTCTCCAGCCATGTCCACTCGCAAGTCTTCCCTGGCGTAAGCACCTCAGCGCCGCCCGAGCTCGTCGCTCTCTCCCAGGACCACCTCACCCGCCATGATCTCTTCGGCAAGAACCAGGACTCAACCCCGCCCGTGGGGTTCGACCTGCCTGAACTGCAGGGTGCCACTCTGGACGAACACTTCTACAAGCTTGGTATGGATGCCGCAGAACCCCACCTGAGCATGGCGAAGAAGCTGGCGTGGGCGAATCCTCCACCAAAGCCAAGGAAGTGGGTCAGGCAGAGTGGGTGGACAAAGTACAACAGCGATGGAACGACAGAGGCCGTGGATGCGCCAAACGAGACCATGCTGACCTTTGACACGGAAGTCATGTGGAAAGAGACGTCGTTTGCGTGCATGGCATGCGCAGTCAGCCCAACAGCCTGGTATGCCTGGTTGTCGCCGTGGTTACTTGGAGAGTCGAAGTCGGACCGCCACTTGATCCCGCTAGGAGACATATCAATAACCCGCATAGTAGTTGGACACAATATCGGATACGACAGGGCGCGAATAGCAGAGGAATACAACATCCAGCAGTCGAAGAACTCATTCATCGATACCATGTCGTTACATGTCGCATCAAACGGAATGTGCTCACGGCAACGGCCATCCTGGATGAAGCACAAAAAGAGTCGCGAACTCAGAGACAAGATTGCCACTTCAGAGGAGAATGCAGATCTCTCGCAGTTGCTCAACTCAGGTGCAATACCAGAAGAGGAGGAGGAGCTGTGGATCGGGAGAAGCGCCATCAATTCGCTGCGAGACGTGGCCAAGTTTCACTGCAACATAACCATTGACAAGGCGCGCCGCGAGTACTTTGGCGAGCTGGACCGAGCAGGCATTTGCGAGAAGCTGGACGAGCTGTTGGACTACTGTGCCGCAGACGTCGAGATCACCCACCGCGTCTACCAAAAGGTCTTTCCACTGTTCATCGAGACATGCCCGCACCCCGTCAGTTTTGCTGCGCTCCGGTTCCTGGCCGCTGAAATCCTACCCGTCAACGAGACATGGGACGCCTACCTGAACAATGCCGAAGCCACATATCATCAGCTCGAGGATGCTGTACGAGAACGGCTTGTTGCTCTTGCAGAAAAGGCTCTCGAGGTCAAAGATCAGCCCGAGGTGTACAACAATGACCCATGGCTAAGCCAGTTGGACTGGTCTGGCCAGGAAATCAAGATGGTCAAGGGGAAAAAGAAGAATGATCCACCAAGGCCAGCAGCAAGGCAAAAGAAGCCCGGCATGCCAAAGTGGTACAAGGACTTGTTCGCCAAGAACGATGCCCCAATGAACCTTACTGTGCGAACACGAATCACACCTATTCTGCTTAAGTTGGCCTGGGATGGGCATCCACTAGTGTGGTCAGACAGGCATGGCTGGACTTACCAAGTCCCAACAGAAGAGATATCCGCGTACAGCGACAAGGGCATCACAGCGCTGGACCTGTCGGAGGAAGAAAATCTGAAGCTGCGCGACGATACAAGCAACCTCTACTACAAGATTCCGCACAAAGACGGGCCACTTGCACGATGCGCAAACCCGCTCGCAAAAGGCTATCTCCAGTACTTTGAGAAGGGGAAACTGACATCAGACTATACATATGCCAAGGAAGCTTTGGAGATGAATGCATCGTGCTCGTACTGGATCAGCGCAAGAGACAGGATCAAATCACAGATAGTGGTATACAACAACGAAGTCCCAGACGCACCAAAGCTTGCATCAGCGTCAGGCAAAGGACGAGGGAAGAAGGTAGGCTTCATCCTGCCTCAAATCATACCCATGGGCACCATCACTCGGCGGTCAGTCGAAAACACGTGGCTCACGGCCAGCAATGCCAAGAAGAATCGTGTTGGCTCTGAGCTTAAATCAATGGTTCGCGCACCAAAGGGGTACTGCTTTGTTGGAGCAGATGTCGATTCACAGGAGCTGTGGATTGCCAGCTTGATCGGGGATGCGACCTTCAAGCTTCACGGTGGCAATGCCGTCGGCTTCATGACTCTCGAAGGTACAAAGGCAGCTGGGACAGACTTGCATTCGCGGACAGCGGGCATTCTGGGTATCTCAAGGAACGACGCCAAAGTGTTCAATTACGGCCGCATCTATGGGGCAGGACTCAAATTTGCATCGACCCTACTACGGCAGTTCAATCCTTCCTTGACAGACGCCCAAACATCGAAGACGGCGAACGACTTATATCAGAACACCAAAGGCAAGAAGACGACACGGAAACAGTTACACGAACGGCCGTTCTGGAGAGGTGGCACCGAGTCTTTCGTCTTCAACAAGCTGGAAGATTTTGCCGAGCAAGAACGCCCCAGAACGCCGGTGCTGGGAGCTGCCATCACCGAAGCGCTACAGCGACGCTATCTCACTCGAGGTGGCTTCATGACATCCCGGATCAATTGGGCGATCCAGTCGTCTGGTGTCGACTATCTGCATCTTCTTACTGTATCCATGGACTACTTGACTCGTCGCTTCAACCTTGATGCGCGGTTGGCCATTACTGTGCATGACGAGATTCGATATTTGGTCAAAGAAGAGGACAAGTACCGAGCGGCAATGGCGCTTCAAGTAGCCAATGTCTGGACTCGAGCCATGTTCTCTCAGCAGATGGGCATCAACGAGTTGCCGCAATCCTGCGCGTACTTTTCGGCCATAGACATTGACCACGTTCTGCGGAAAGAGGTGGACATGGACTGTATAACACCGAGCAACAAAGAGGCGATCCCACACGGAGAGAGTCTCGACATTGTCAATCTTCTGGAAAAGGGCGGTATTGCACGTCTCGATCCTGCTGTGGTTCCAGTCGAGCCACCGACGCCAGAGCAGTACGCCGTTTCGTATACACCCCGCACGCCTATAATGGCCACACTCGGAGGCTCCGACCTGACCTCGACGGCATCTCTTGCATACCTAAAGGCGCAGATCTCCTCTGACGACAAGGAGCTGCGAGATATTTTGAAGCCATTACGTGGTCCAAGGGCCCCTTCTACACGACGCTCCAAGGCATCATCGGCAACTGAAGAGGTGGAGAACGAGGAAGAAGAGATTTCGCAGAATATTTTGCACTATCAGCAAATGGCACAACTGTTCCCAGTAGACAATCTATGGGGAGAAGTATATAAGCGTGCAGGGAATACTGGCACCAAATCTGGAGCGGGGAAGCCAAATGCCGGCTTGTGGCATCAGCACCATATTCACCCGAGAAGTACGGCACCGAGGACCGCAAGAGTATAGATATGGGTATGTTTGAGTTGGTTTGTTATCTTCTGGTGTATATATTTGTGTACGATATTGTAACGGCCTGGAAGAACGGTCTTGGGTGTATGGAATTTGGCGCAGTGTACAGGATCGCATAGCATTTACATGGCGTAGCGTATTCAATCTCGACGCGAGAGCGGGTAATTATAATAACATTCAGTCACATGGAAATCTCTCAAAGTTACAGAGCAGGAATTTACAGGGGCTCACAACCTCGTCAACGAGTAACTGTTCGTTGCTAGGTGGTCACGTCAAGGAACGAAAGCGAACAGGAAGAGGTGTAGGAAGACGATGCGGGTATCAAGACCCGTCGAAATCGTCGATGCATTGCATTGAATGTTTTGAACGCCGTATAGTCATGGACCAAGAATCCCAAAGCCCCTGGCCGTAGCCATTATCCCGACTCAAGCAGAGTCCCAAACCCATCCATGTGCCAAAGATAAGATGCCCCATTACCCCGAACAAAAGAAACGAGAATCTACCCGCAAGCCATAAAAATGCATGCACGAGTCGCTTATGCCGCTCCAACTGGAGAGAAGAAAAGTGTGTCTACGTCTATCCCACGCTATGCAGCGGTACCGTCGAAAGGGATGTCGGAAGGGACAGACTTGCGCCGCAACGCTCGAAAAAGGAACAAATATTGGGTATCGATGCATTTAGACGATGAGGAGCTTCTCCACATTTGCGCCGGCAGTGCGCTCGCTCATGCGGTTCCACGCCGTGTAGGTCAGGACACCGCAGACGGCCCACATGACGGGCACAGCGGCTTCAGCAGCGTCTGGTGATCGTTAGCATGCTGTGCGGAAATGGAAAACAGTCTGACGAGTAAAGCAATGGGCTTCTACGTACTTGGTCGCTCGGCCTGGGCGGCCATCTCGATAACGCGCGCGGCGTGGCTCGTGGAGCTCGATGAGTTGGAGCGGAAAGCAGCGGGAGCGGCGCGCTTGCCGGCAAAGGCAGCGGTTATGGGGACACGGGTGGCGATGCGAGCGAACATGGTTGAGGTGTGTGTTGTTGTGAGGTTGACAGTTGACAGTTGGCGACTTTGGAGGTTTGAGTAGTAAACACGGTGGTCTGACTGAAGAAGACGTCTAAACACGACACGTATGACGAACGACTGAGATTTTTCGAAAGCGACGGGGAGAAGCGCAACGTTTTTTTTTGGTGTGTAGTAGGACACGAAAGGTAGAGCGACAGGAGTTGAATTGCGGGGAAAGGGAAATTCGGACACGGACACGGTTGCGACGACTCTTTTTATAACAGAATTGTGGATCCCGCGTGGGTCAATGGCAAAAAAGGGAAAGAAAAAGAAAAGGGAGAGTGAGAAATTTTCAGGGGGGGCGGTGAATGATCCGTGCAGGGATATCAATCCCCGAAGTCACACACCTTGGCCATGTTGGATCTGCCCGTGTCCCTAAAATGAGCCTACACTGCCGAAAATGTGGGGAAGATTGGGGTGGAGGGGGTTTGATGGCCTTGTCTTGAGTTCTTGACCAAAATTTGTCACTTTTTTTGTCTCCCACAAAATAGCTGTTTCTCTCATACTGCGAATATTGTGAGGCTCTTCGGTGTCTGACAGGCGGACTAGGGGCAGGGGGACCTGCATTTCCATTGAGCCGCAGGGCTCCGCCTGACGTGACGGACACGCTTGCGGACCATGTCCGGCCCTAGACTCTTCTACGAAAATCTACTCCTTCTTCGCCACCTCCAGGCCCTGTCCGCCCTCTCAACACGTCTGGGACTTTTCGGGATGCCCCAATCTGGACACATGGTAGTATTGGGTTTTGTACACGCAGTCGTATGACCTGTTGAACTGATGGAAGATGGAAGATGGATGACGCGAGTTTGGTCATCCCACGAGTGTTGCTGGTGCTTCGTTGGCTGACGGGTCACGGGGTATTAGTACTCAACGCCTAGATTAGTATCCTCGTCACTTCTTCACCAATATGGCACGTTATGAACGGGCCCAATATCGGATCGTGAACTAGAATGCCGTCTGCCCGGATCAGCCTCGCGTTGAGCAGCTCCAACTTAAGCTTTGCCCCATGGGGAACACTGCGCCAGGCGTCCTCAACAATCTGCTCTCCACGGTCAAGCGCCCGCCCACCGGGAGAGCACCCGTTCCCAATTGAATCCAAGCCACAGCGCTATATTTCCAGTTTGAGGAAGCGAGTGTAAGCATCGTCGGCACGATGGGGAAACCAAGTCTGCACGCTCTACGATTGCTACGACTGTTGTAACCAGTCAGAAATTACTCCAGCTAGTCTTACCGCTTCTCAGGCCTCGTTCCTCTCCTGCCTTCTTCTCCTGTGGCTTCAGTCGTCGCCACCCTTTGCCGTCTTGGACTTGTTTCCTCGCGCTTCGTGCGCTATCTGGCCGCCGGCCTCTAGGCACTCTTTGCTGCTTCTTCAGCACCTCAGCTTCGGTGTCAATTTTCGTCTCCACGTCTCCAGTTTCTGACGATGCAGAAACCGCCCTGCTATTTTCGCCAGACGCTTTCTCTGCTTCTTTAGCATTTTCTTGGTCTGGAATCTTTTCCTCCTTGAACGTATCTTCAGCTTTCATCGTATTCTGCATTTCCACAGCTCGAGCCCTAGCTTCGTCGACTGCCTTTCTATCCCTTCGTTCCATGGCCTTCCAAGCCTCCTTCTGTGATATCAAAAGCTCTTCCAGTCGTCTGAACTTGCCATCTTGCTCCTTCTTTCTGAACTGTTCGGTCTGAGTTCTTTGCTTTTCAGCCTTCTTCATGTCATCTCCAAACTGCACCACTAGCTTTTCTAGTCTTTCTAAAAGCTCCTTTGCTTGCGAGGGCTGCAATAGTAATGGCGGCGGGCTTGGTGAGCGATGCACCTCTACCGAAGTGCGATCTTTTGTCTCGTCCAAACTTTGTGGTGGTGGCTTCCCTTTAGACGGCCTGGGAGAATTCGATTTCACTTGCTTGTCTAATGGCGACGATATCACGGCAAGGTTTTTCTCATCAATGTCTTCCCAACTAGAATCATCCATATGATACTCACCGGACTCAGCTGATCCCTCTGAGGTATAAGTATCGCCAAGGATCTCGTCATTGACAACCTTGGTCTTGTTCTTGTTCTTGCTCGTGCTGATACGTTTGAGCAACAGCTCTCCAGGATCCACATACGTCCATGCTCCCAGTAAGTCTTCAACAGTACTGCGTACCGATAGGCCATAGAGATCATTCGGTGCAGGCACTACTGCTATCTGCGCATCAGTGGCATGCTGGCCATCATGGACCGTCCTCGAACTATGCCCCCGGGACGAAATTACTTCGCCTGCTTCGACCGCCGACTTTTCATCACCTCCCGCCTGTGTGCTTTGGTCTGAAATGTTGGGCTGAGGGTCTAGCGTTGGCAGGAATACCAGTTGGTACAACCACGAAGCTGTTTCTTCTTGTGTGAAGCTGGGCGGACTCCTGGGCAGAAAGCCGTCGTACGACGGCTTTAAAGAGAACGGATTGTCGCTTGGAGGATACATAGAGTCTGTGTACTCCGCCATACCCCCGTGATATGGTGAATCTACAGCATTGTCCTTGCGTAGCGGTGATTTATTCTCATTGTCAGCGCTCTTTCCTGGTTTGTTTGAGTCTGCAGATGATGGGACCAAGGAAGGCACCATATCAGACCGCAGCGCTGAATACGGATCTATGTACCTAGGCTCTTTAGACGCATTGCTGGAATAGCTAGCTTCACTAGAAGAACTCGGTGAAGGCGGTGGTGAGTTATCTAGCGAGATATACGGTAGAGGCGATCCTACGCTACTAGTCGCTTCAGCTTTATTGCTGGAAAAGCTGACTTCAGTAGCAGAAGTCGGTGGTGGTGGACGTGAAGGATGTGACAAGCTATTCAATGGAGGAGAACGATTATTGCGATATGCACGACCGGTGGGGGACTTCGGAGGATTCTGAAGAGGATTATAAGGCGCAAACGTATTGTCAAACAGTTTAGAAGGTGGAGACGGTTGCCCATACGGAATAGAAGATGGCGGCGGAGGCATACCCGAGGGCAGTTCCATACCAGGAGGAGGGTAACCAGGATGATGCATACCCATAGGATATCCCAGTTTCAACATGGCGATAGCCTCCCTACTCTCTCTAACCGCACATTCAACAAGGTTACCCAGCCGATCTCGTCTATCACAATTAATCAAAATCACTGTACAAAGAACACTTGTAGAAACATTTGTCCTTACTTTGCAGCATTCTCCGTCCCCTTTTGCGAAACAGCCAACTGCACCGTCAACAGCAGAAGCGTCAACGCCGACTTGAGCGCCTCAATCCGCTGCAGCAACTCGGCGACTTTCGCAAAGTTCAACGCCCAACTAATCCGGGCGCGCAGGCCCCGATTCTGCTTGATAATCTTGCGCACTTCCTTTTGCACGCGCTTCATCCGCTTCAGGATCGACGACGTGTTGCTGAGTACCTGCGGCTTGCACACGCCTTTCCCCTTGTCCAGGACGTCGGCAACAGCGTCCAGGATCCCGGAGAGGAGCGACATGTTGCTGCTGAGATCGCGGATAGCAGAAGGCGCGTGCATGGCCCTGTCGCAGAGGGTGTGCAGGGAGTTTGCGAGCTGGGCGCTGGCAACGGCGATGCCGCTTATGCCTGCGATTATGGAGAGGGGGTCGGCCATTTCTTGTTATGGATGGAGAGAGGGCATTGGTCAGCTGGAGAGGAGCGGATATGCTCGAATTAAGTCATTGAGTGCAATGGCGAGGCATTTAGGTCCTCTTCATCAGGCTGACCGCGGGGTGACGAGGCTGATGAGCTGAGCCGCCTTTGCTTCTTTTGTCGTTTGGTCTGCGTGAATGGTTACGCGCCAAATTCCGGTGAACACTAAGAGTTCTTGGAGAAAAGGTGTATTACAAAAAGGTAAGTCGTTAAAATGAAGTGAAAGTCTCGGCTTATCCAAAAGCGAGTGTCGTGTCCATCTATACATCCTCAGCCTCTTCCATCAGGCCGTCGAACCGAAATCCCTATGCAACATCCCTAAACGTCCGTCAACCCAAGTAGGTGACTATGTACTGCAGAACCCACGCATTTCATCATGACCGTCAAGTCCCTTACGACTTTCCGCCGCTCTTCCGTTGCTTGACCCTCGATCCAATCGTGCCCTGCTCTACCGCCTTTGTTGCCCTCTCCGGCGTGCTCGGCGCTTCGGCAAGCACCTTCTGCACGCCGTTGGCAACACCGTTAGCCTTCTCTTTCAGGCCGTCCTTCAGCTCCTTCTCTCTCTCCTCGACCTCTTCGTCAGTCGGCTCATATTCGCTTCGATCGTCGTCCGCTGTGCTAAATAGCACAAAGCGATAGGCAATCCTGCAAATGAAGAACCACCAGAACAAATTGACTGCTTGCAAAGACGCCAAAAGACCAAAAGTGATGTACTGACTGATCCAGCACTTGTACTGCTGCGTAATCCAGTTGAGCTCGAATGGGCCGACGGTTTTGAAAGTGGTGAGGATAGAGTAGAGGATCTTGAGGTTGATAAAGTGACGAAGATAACCCCAAACGCACATGAAGACGAAGAAGTAGGGGCCAACAATGGGGGAGTCGACGTAGTTGAGGAGTTTGGAGGTCTGTAATTGGATCAGTAGTCATTCTGTTGTAGTTGTGAAGACTCGACTTACCGCGAGGAAGAAATCAGAGACATCGTGTGTAATGTACACGGCGATGCCCATGTACGTGAAGTGGAACCGGTAGCTCAGCCAAATCAGGCTGACGGTGATAATGTGGTGTGCAACCAATTCCTTGAAATCCTTCCTCGGCTTCTCCAGCATCAGGAGCAGTACAATGGCCTGTTGTGCCCAGTAACTAGCTTGGAGCAGATAGTAGGCCTTGAAAATCGCGTCATGAGTCCTGTGCGGGAAGCCCTCGTACATGCCCGTAGTATTAAAGTACCACACGGGGGTGCGAGACATGACCCAGACGCCGAACGGACCGTATAGACCAAAGTAGAGTGCGGTGTAGGCCTGCTCCATGAACCGTGACTGCTTGGCTCTGCTCTTAATACCGCAGTAAATTGCAACCGGGCGGATCAGCCTCTGCATGCAAAACTCGCGTGTGAAGCTCAGGACAATAATGTAGAAAGCGACAAAGGCAAAGTCGCGTGCGCCCTTGCCATAATGGGTCGGCGCACTGGGGTCTGCTCGAACAGACGCAGGAATGAGCGGATCATTGGGCGCAAGCGGGTACGAGAGAAATAGGCAGGCAGACAGCGGATTCGAAGGATATGGGTAGACGAGGTATAGCGAGACGATTGTGAGGCCGAGGATGAGGGGGAGAAGCCATGTGTGCCGTATACACACGCGCTTGAACTTGGAGAGGCCGCGGCGTACTGTTCGGCGCTTGGAGCGGCGCGCAGGCTTGTCTGACTTCTACGCTATAGTAAGCATGTGCTCGAGGAGTACAAGGAAGCTCGGGGCCTTGTTCTCGCCTGCGAGGGACCCTGAATAAACATACCGATCCATCCGTGAGCGCAGGGCTGTTCAACGGGGGCGTGTTTTTGCGGTGCGTCGCAAACGCCGGCACATTCACATCGCCTGGGACATCTGCGCCCAGCCCGCTCGACTTTCTTCTCCGTCGTGCTGTGCCATTTTCGCCGTTGTCTCTCGGAACCGTGCCCTGCAGCGGAGGAAATGGTTCCGTCATGGTGGGAGCTAAGCAACTGCCCACGGTCCCCAGAGTGCCAGTATTACAAGATATAGTAGGGCAAGCAAAGAAGAAAAGAGCTCTCGTCGCAGAAGGTTGCTGACGTTGGCATCAAAGGAGCGGCGGAGGGCACGGATGATATAAGATGGTCTCCTTTCCCGAGCTCGCCGCAAATTGCAAAGCCAAGGCGGCCGAACAGTGGAGCGATTGGCGGAGCCAGCGACAGGGGTTTGAGCTTTTTGAGAATATATTATAAAACTTCAGCACTAACTAATACATGCGACCATAGGATCTTAAGAATAAGTTCTCCCATCTAATCCACTATCTATGAAGGACTCGAAGAGGAGATTGGCGGTTCTGGGGATGCATAGGGAGTGGCTTTGTTGTCGATCCAGACGCTATGTGGAACTTAAACCGCACAATGAAATTTGGCATTGCCATCAAGGGGAAAGGCAGAAAGTAGAGAAATGCACACAGCTTCCTTTTGCCTAAGGAGAATGTTGTCTTCGTGGAAGCGCTACGTCATTAATGCAAGGCCATGTTTAGTTCAAATAACATCTGCCAATCGCTCGTTATTATTATCGGTACATGAGTTTTATTGCGTTACATTATTGTATCAATATGGTTGCGTGTCGCGTCAAGCTGGGGTTCGCCAGACGTCCTAGACTGTCTTAGCAATCCGTGCCATCGATAAGCTCAATAACGCCACCTTTCCCTGAGGTATCTGCCAACTGCTGCTCTAACCCATAGAGCTCTTCATTTAGCTCTGCTTCCGTAGCATTCTGCTCCGCGAAATCCAAATCGATCATCGTGACACCATGTGGGTGTATGAGAAAGTTATGTTTATTCGTATCCCCATGCTTGATTCCAAGTGTATGCAGCCTGCGCAAAGCTTGTCGACAGATATCTAGATCGTCCAGTGTCGCATGTCGAGCTTCTTCAATCTTGCTCATGGCGAATCCAATCACTCGTCCATGTTCAGTTAAATGGCCTAGAAATTTCGGTCCAATATTGTGCCCGTCGATCCATTTGTATGCGGTTGTCTCGCGTTCTAGTCGTGCGATCTCGTAATGAAATCTGGCAAACTTGACAACGAATTGGCCAGGGATCTTCGAGCATGTAGCCTCGCACACGTTGCTACGAAGATGGCTGCCAACTTCTAATTCGAGATAGTCGATTGCAAGTGAATGCCATATCCCAAGGATCCCGGGTTGCACTTGTGTTGATGTCTCAACTTGTACTTCGGCATTTCCACTAGACGATTTTTCTGAAGAAGTTGCCTGGAAAATCCGGGCATGGTTCCAATCTCCAGCTGGTAGAAGAGGACGCAGGATTTTGATTAAGGTGGGCTCGAAAATCAGGTCCATATCATCGAAGATGTAAGGGTCGACTGTGACATATTTGATGTGCTGGTGGTCTACGAGAAGACGAAACTCGCTTATGTCATCAGGATCAGTACTGGCCTGAAGAAGTTTGATCGCGTGAACTTTTTTCATAATTGTTGTTGATGAAGGTTGGATGGCGCCAGGGTATGCGGCGGAAATACTATCGATTTCAACGATGTTGGTAGTCACTAGAATGCATTTTGCACGGACCACATCCACTAACGTAATCTAGTAGCTTCCGGCTTCTTCACACGTAACTTGGGCGCTTAATAAATATCACAAAGATGAGCGTCAAAAATGAGTGGACGAGGCTGCGTGATGCTCAGTCGGGACCTTGGCGCTGCTGGTACTTTGGAACCATGGCGCTTACGCGCTAAATGCTACCGCCGTGGGGCAGTTCCAACACCATAGGTGGAGAATGCTACAAAAGTGGATACCGAACCGAGTTGTATTAATAAAGCTGTTTCATCGTTATCTTCATGGTTTCATCTGCCCTTGTTAGTCCTACTAAGCGCCTGCTGAGCTCCTAGTAGACTTCACTATGCGCGCGCTGCGGTGTCGTCAACGAAGTAAGGACGGTATATTAAGACGTCAAACATCTTGTAATTAGGAAGCATTCAGAGCCAACTGCATTCCATTTCAAGCTTTTCCATGCAAGTGCTTTACCCTCTCATTCTAGAGCCCATACTAATGTGTCTAGACTCTAAGCAAACCAATCTTTGCCCGCTTCCCTTACCACTTTCATTCAAAACGTAAAGGAATATTGGCCTCGAAACCATAAGAATTACCCTCATTGACTTATCAATCAGTATATCACCACCATGTGCAAAATACTTGTCCGCGCATACACCTGCGGCTGCATTAAAAACGAGGAGTTCAAGCAGTGTGATGCCAGAGCCGGGACCAACGTTCGGTGCCAACCCACTCCGAAGGAACATCTACCACATTCGTTGCACATGTGTTTTACTCACATGGTCAAACCGGGCAAGGATGAGATGCGTCGTTAACCACGGTGCGCACTGTGGCTCCTGCCAATTACAAAAGTTGTTGAATGGTTGCCATCGGAGATGGGCTCGTATGCTTGCTGGGCGTTGAGAGAGAGCATTGGAGCAATGAACGCATCATATATGGCAGTAGTGAGCAATACCGCTACAAATTACCATGTTATTGCCAGAGTACAGTACAATCTTGCATCCTTGGGCAAAGCCTATACATGTAAAATAGACAATTTCACAGGTACGCCATCATGTCGTGCCACTAAGACTCAAGGGCGCCTGATGTATCTCATGCTCTATGCTTCCACAGGCTAAGATGTGCTGTTCAAAGGTTTCCTCGTCATATCTCACTCGCCAGTGGCGTGGCCACTCATTGGCGTTTCGACAAGCTTTACAATAGAAACCCCAATCTACAGCCTTGGAAGTCTTGTTGATGACCGGAAGCTCGATGACGGCCACAAAACGGCGTGGGTTTGAGGATTTGCGATCGTATGGGAATAGGCTTGCAGGCTTTCGTAAGCGAGACGATCTCGAACTGGGTTCAGTAGCTTCCTGAGTTTTTCGATGATGTAAAGCCATGGATTCGGCATGGCTGTTCTCGATGTAGGTTTTGGCATTGTCACTAGAGCCGTGGTAGGTGACCGCAGCTTGTAGAGCAGACCGAGCATCATATAAAGCTAATGCTCTGGGTATTTTGCATCCACCAGGTGAGTAAACCCCAGGTAAGCACCTCATTTGAGGCAATGATTGGATTACGTTGTAGTTGAGACCGTATTTGCGCTTGATAAGATCAATTCCGAGGGGACAGTACTGATCGGCGTTCGACAAGCAGAGAAAGCAAACTCGCGCGCAGGTGATGAGGTAAAGGTATGGGGCAAAGTCTCCGCAATTCTCGCATGATTTCTTGAATAGCTGCTGATGTAACTTTTCCACGGAGATGGTCGCTGCAGTATTGATAGCAAGTGATCCACGGAGCGCGTTCTGGCCATAACGTGCGATAGTTCGAAGCTCCGGTAGCGAATCGACGAGATCAGCACATCGCCTGTTAACATACCGGACGTTCAGTACAGATCTGAGATCCAGTTGGGCTAGGATCAATTGCAGAAGTTCGAGGGAGAGTGTCTCGAGAACGCCAGCATTCCTCTTAGCCGGCTTGCGTTGGAGCGGCGTTGCATACTCTGGAAGGTTTTTGTCCAGGGTGTGGTCGTCCAGATTGAGCTGACGGTAGCTCAGTTCTCTCCAATTGTCGGGTAACATGATTTCGCTCAATTTGCATATTAGGGTGTAATTAGGAACTTGACTAAATCAAAAGGCTGGCAATGAAGACAGGGACGCACGTCACACGCTTGCGCAAATTAGGCTTAGCTCTTACATTATTCTAGGAGCAAAGGGGTTACGTGCCCGTGCGCCTGATGCTTGGATTCGCGTGCTGCACGCAAACTCGAAGTAAAGCATATCAAAATTTAGACCTTTAAGATGATATAATATACCTTATAGGCAAGTTCGTTTCCTCGCGCAATACTGCTGGTGTGAAGAAAGGGCAGTGGAGATGTGATCCGCCTTTTTCGGGGCAACGATGAGAGCAGGTTGAGGAGAATCTGGATAACGAGTATGAGATCTGGCGACGACAACCGAGACGCTCCGCGAGAACGATGCCCTCTCCCTGAATCCAATACTATATTGGCAACAGCAAGCCCAGCAGCCGATTCGCAGCCGTCTTGCTCTAGGTGCTGCGCCGAATGTAGCATAATTAGCAGCAACTATAGGCGGATAAATGCCCGTTTACAGAATACACGAAGCCGAAAACTGTGGATTTAGCGGTACTGGTGACGGCAGAGCAAGAGACAACAAGGCTTCCCGTTCGCTCAGCCCTATTTAAGCAAGATACCGGCGGATTAGTAGTTAGGTGGGTGACCACTAGCGAATCCCCGCTATTGTATGTTTTTTCTTTTTTGCGATGTATCAGTATACATTCCCTTTTTGCTAGCGGTTACGGCTAATTGTCCAGCATTTCTTTGCGATAATATGCCATGATCTTTGTGTCTATAACTATTGTGGCTTCCATGTTATCACTATGCTGCTTGCAGAACATTCCGAAAATAAAAAAAACTACACCATAATTAGACCGCAACACTATTTCATCCTCGAACAGTGTTTCATTGGAAATAAGTCTGCCTTGCAACCCAGAGTTGTTCGATTGGCAGGCATGCAGCAGCGCCTCACAGTTGGTGACGCGGTCGTGCATCTGTCCGCTCCCTGCCGCTTATTCGTTGAACCTAGACCCGCAGCCTTGCCTGCTGCCTGTTCGAGGTGGAATACGAACTGCAGCAGTCCTTCATCCATGATCTCAGCAACTCAAAGACTCGACCTGACCACCAGGCTCGAACGTCTTTCGAAACGAAATCATGGCAACCACCTCTGCTGAGCCAGTCGCGCCAAGCACACCCACACAACGAGTATCTTTGACGATTATCAAGGATAGCATACGAGCGGTCGGTCATGCGCTGAAGCTTCCCGAAGATGAAATGAACGACATCATCGAGATAGCCACAAACCATGTTGAGAAGCATGGAGAATTCCTGTGGCAAGACGTGTGGCCCGATGCGGCCAGCTTTGTGAAGTTCCAGAAGTCCGGTCAACAGCAATTATTGAATGCGGCGATCGCTTTGGCTTTCCTGCGGCCATCTACAGAAGGGAAAGACCACTTGTCCTTGGCAGATATGGATATCATCTGGGGTTTTGTTAAAGATGTACTCCAAGACACAGCTTTGACTTGGAATATGACACGTTGTACAGATGGATCGCACGCGATCCTTCTGTGGAGCCACATTAAGGACGATGTAATACTTGAGTTGATTGGTTTACATGTCTGGAAGCCAGGTGAATCACGAGTTGATCCTAACTCGGTCATGTATACGCAAACTCCGTTCACTGCAAGCTGGACACTTGCTGGTGGAGGCACAGAGTATACCGTCAATCCAACTTCAACCCCGCCTAGCGAAGATGACGAGGCTGAGACATCAAAGCTGTCCACACACAAGCAAGACTTCTACGTTCTCGGAGGAGAGCTTCACAGAACAGAAGTTGAGGCTGCTGCTCTCTATGCGAAGTTTGTATTTTACGATACAAGTCATGCCGGTACTCCCGGTGCGCAGTCTTTAAGATCGGCCTCTCATGAAACGCCAATTGGTCATGACGAGCTTTCCGACACCACCGTGACCGACATAGTTATGGCTATTACCGAGTTCAGGAACTGGGAGGATCACCAGTTGCCTGGCCAGCAACATTCAGAAGATGGAGAATGGGAGGAGGCACTTCGATTATATCGCAATGCCGAACATATCTGCCAGTCAAGTGAATGGCTCCATCAATCCCTGTATGAGTATGTCACCTCAGGCACGATTGGCAAAATGTATCGAATGCTGGGCCGTTATACTGACGCCTGCAAATGTTTGGAAAAGATCGTTTTCAGTACGCCACAGTCGAGCGCTCGCGTAGACAGTGCTGGAGAGCTGGCTATGGTATATCGCCATATGGATCGTCTGGAAGAGTCGAAGCGAGCCGCCGAAGACCAGTACAATTGTGCGAAGCAACTAAATCTCAAAAAGTTCGCCTGTCGTGCGATAGGAAATGTCGGAATGGTCAATTACCAGCTTTACCTTGAGAGTGACCCCAAGGATTACGATTTGTTGGAAAGCGCGATCAGTCAGCTCAACGAACGCATCGAACGGGCACGAGCCATCAGAGATGTCGTTCTGGAGGCGATCGGCCATTCGCGTCTGTCCCTTTGCTATCTAGCTAAAGGAGATTTCCCCAGAGCTGTGAAGGTAGCGAGGGAGAATTTTAGACTTACAGGCCTACAGAAGGATGCGACAAAGGTAGGTTTTGCTGGAGCATTCCTAGGGCGAGCCCTGCTTCTCGCCGGCCATAAGGAAGAAGCTCTAACATATTTCACCCCGATATCCGGTTGTTCTCCAATCATCGCACTATGCAAAGAGATTTCTGGAGAGCATCGGAAGTACATAATGGAAATGATTAACGCCGGTGCGGACCTGAAATTTCGAGATGACCAGGGCTATTCAGCTTTGGAATGTGCAGTCTACAATGGCGACGAAGAGACGGCGAAGATCATTGAACAAGGTTTGAGGAACCAGATACAACGAGAAGGCGGCAACGTTGATAGTCAAATGGCACAACTCATATACGAGGCAAACCTGCGAAAAGGGTATAGAGATATCTTTCAGGACAAGCTGCGTCCAGTTCTTCTCAGTGGAAAGGACAATCCAATGCAGCAAGGTCTAACACTACATACGCTTCGTCAAACGTATGCGTCATCCTTGGCCAATGACAAGAGAAACGAAGAAACTTTTGATGGGTTGAAATACATACGCTACGCTGACTTCGTGCGGGTAAAGCACCTTCCACGTTCAAATGACGGATACACACGCAGCCTTTCTGAACGGCAAGCCAATCAGCTCAACCCATTCATTCTCTTCTTCTCGTACCGGTGGATTGCCAAGAATACTCAGCAGCACGTTGCCGCCTTCTCTCCAGACGACGAAAATCGTACACAATACAAACGCATGCTCAATGCCATTGAGCAGTTTTTGAAGCTGCATCCGGAAGTTGATCGAGCCAAATTGTGCATCTGGATCGTAAGGAAATGTACTTTCAACAGTCCCTGAGAAGTTAACTAATCGTATTGCCAGGACTTTGCTTGTGTGGATCAGGATCAACAAAGACCAGGCGTTGCCGCGCTTCCAATGAACCTTGCCCAGTGCAATGCCATGATAAGTCTTGTTGACAGTCAATACTACGAACGGTCCTGGTGTTGCATCGAAGTATTGATGGTTCAGACACTGAGCAAGGCATATGGCCTACACATGTGGTATGAACATACCATTGATCCTTCTTCTGGTGAAGGATCATTGCAGGCAGGACCGATGAACCTCAAAATTAGCATGGTAGACAAACATGTGACGCTTGAAGCGGATCGGCCAAAATTGCTGTTCTTGGAGCGACAAATGAGGCTGTTGGGATAGGTCATATGGTAACATTGAATGTGGAAAAATGAGCTGCATTTTTGGTGGTTTCTCTTACATGCGAGTACATCCTCGCGGTCCTGGGACGAAACACATCATGTCTAGAACAGACATATCTACACTTATTTGTTGTCTGCCATCAGATGAGTCGCCATAAGATTGCATCTGCGAGGCTTTCTGTGTCTTGATTGAAAAATTGCAATAGTGCAAAAATGGCTTGTGACTATGATGTATCAGTTCATCGTTACATTATTAGTCTTTGATCGCAACATTGCCCCTCCAAGTAAGTGCTCCATTCGCGCCAGCGCGGGGTACCGATGACAGCTGCACCTTACATATCCTTGGTCGCCTTATTTCCGTTGGAGCTTTGTGGGGACCGACAGTTTGCCCTGCCCGACGCTCGAGGTTCGAGCTATTATTTTGTGCACAAGAACTATGCTTTCTGGCCTCATCACTCGAAATTGCCGTATTACACTCGGAACGGACAAGGTAAATGGTTTTCAATGCATCGAGTACGTTCAGCGTGGGCTGGCGGCAGGCTACCGCAGTATCGATACTGCCCAGGTGTATATGAATGAAGAAGCTATCGGTCAAGCCATCCGAAGATCCTCAGTATCTCGTGAGCAAGTTCACGTCACGACCAAGATCTCTACAGGTTTCAAGCGAAACCCAAGCAGCTTTGATGAAGTGAGGGACTTGGTAGGAGCCTCGTTGACAAGGCTCGGATTAGGCTACGTGGACACAATACTGATACATCATCCTGGTGACGATGTCGCTGATTCTGGAGCTGTCGATCGATGTCGAACGACGTGGCAAGGGCTGGAGGCGATGGTCGAGGAAGGACAAGTAAGGAGCATCGGAGTCAGCAATTTCGACGTTTCGCATCTGCACAAAATGAACCAGTACGCTAGAATGCTACCAACCGTCAACCAGATAGAGGTGATTATCCTTGTATACCTAACGGTTCCAATAACTAATGTTTCTAAATCTCAGCTACACCCATGGTGCCAACGGCGAAAGTTGGTGGATTATTGCATGAACGAGAACATTCCACTACAAGCATATCTGGCGATTGCTAGGAATAGCCGTGCAAGCGATCAGGGACTCGTAGCATTGGCCAACAAGTACAACACGTCAACAGCGGTCATACTACTCTGCTACAGCCTACGAAAGGGTTATGTGCCTATTGTGAGGGCAGAGAATCCCCAACATCTGGTTTCAAACCTAGAAGCAGAGAAGCTATGCATCACAGATGAAGATCTAGCATTGATGGATTCGTGGGACAAGGGAAACGAGGGATCGTTAGGTGGGTATCTCGATGTTTGCCAGGACGGTATGCTAACAATATACATAGTGCCGTGGTTGATGGGCTCAAGCTAGATGTGAAGACCACACCGGCTGAGGCATCGATGCTGCCATCGCAAATGACAATTCCACCCCATAACGACCGAGCAACAACCTCAAGTTATTTTCACTGTGACGTCGTGACTACAGTTGCAAGGCGCAGCACAAAAACGCGCCCGCCCAATGATGTGACCTTTCTCCAATAATATGCCAATGCCCCCAACGGCGGTATACTGGTATGTTAATCCTGGAATGAGATAGAGTCGCGTGTCCGCTGTTGGTTGCTGCCATAATTGTGCACGGAATGAGGACTGAGTAAGACAGTCTGGACAACTTACTGACACGAGATGGCTTTCAGACAAGTTGCAGAGTTGCTGACGAAGCTTGAAAAGACCAAAGCTTCCGAAGTGCTCAAGTTCAGGTGCTGGTACGGAAGCCGAGAGGGCAAGTAATGACATAATATCATCGTACAATCTTGATGAATTCGTAAGTCGCTCTTCAATGTTTTCCTGGGACGCTTGATCGAAAATGTGACGAAGTGTCCTCAATATGAAGTTTGAAGTCGTGATGCGGAAATGAAGAGCCGGAGCTCTCAGACCCTTGTTGATGTGGTCAGAGCGAATGAGAGTGTGCGGATTCATGGCCTCTAGACGTTCTATGAGCCTTTCTGTCGATTCCTTTGACGACAGTAAGTCGTGCAATTCGTCCGAAGGGGAATTCGAAGAATGGTCCGCAGACGGAGCCCATGAGAAATTGTGTGAAACATTCCCAACATATTGCAAGTCTAATTGCACTGAATGGTGCTGTACTTGAGGCACCTTTTTCAGTGGTTGTATTTCTACACCCCAGCCCCACATATTGGGTACAATTGATTGGTGGCCTTTGAGCCAGCTAGCCTTTGCATGGAGAGGCTCCTGGGATGGCCTGAGTAACAATGCGCTAAGATCATTGCTTTGAATCTGTCTCTCCGCGAGCCACAGACACGCGTCTTGAGCGTCTACAGGAAGCTCCTTGGGATAATCCAGAATTCCGAGAAGTTCAGAAGCGCCTATGAATTTGTCGCGGAATGAGCGGCAACCCAGGTTCGCGATCATATCAAAAACATAGCCGAAGCATTTGTTCTTTTGTCGCTCTCGGACAAAAAGTGGCAAATCGTGAATCCATTGTACTGAAGCATTATATCTTCTGTCTCCCAAAGTTATGGCATCTAGAATCTCCTTGACAAATATTGTGAATTTGGGCTCCAAGATGTCATATTCGTTGCTCATGATATATGCTTCTCCGGCCCGATCAAATTCTACGATTGGCCACAGTCTGGTGAACAAATGTGCAGTGAAGAAGTGCTGCAAGCCATCATCGTATTGATTGATCATCTCAAGTGTTGGTGTGCGGACAATCTCGGAGGGAGGCTGTTGTCCAAGGTGGAGGATTGAGCTGCCACTAGCCTCGAATATCTTGAAGATCTGCGGCAAAATGACAGTGCCCCGAAAATTGTCTTGCCACTGTGGTATGCTGATGTAGTCATGCCAGAGAAGGCAGTCAGGTCCGAAGCGACGCCGTACAGCCATGAGCGTGCGGAGTGGAGCTTCGTAGCAGGTCTGTGCTGCTTTCGCGTTGAAAGTGCGGAGTGCGTAAGCCTCCGCTACTGACGAGTGCCATGGGTGGGAAACTGGGATAAATCTGATATTGCTTGCCTTCAAGCACCCGAGGTGGTAGTTTCGAACATAAAGAGGTGGCAGATCTTGTGTCAGTGGGTCGGTAACGCGCACATGCTGGCCTAGACCAAGAAGCCGTACAGGAGGTTCAGTAGCAAGATCGAAATGCTCTTTGCATGTAGTGCAAGGCGTATCGAATCCATGCATCCATGCGTCATGTAAAAATGTTTCTGGGGAGAAATCCACCCTCTGGTCGTTGAGAAACACAGTCAGAGTGGATTCGAACTTATGTGCGCCTAGGGTCTTGTCGCCTTCCTGATCCTTGCCATGGATGTAAGGAGTATCCCAAGATGTGTCTCTCATCTTGGGAAGATTTGAGTCTGTTGGTTGTATATACGTTCGAACGAACCTATGCACGAATAATTGTCAGCCGCTTGTGCAAGCGCCATAGCTCAGTAGAACGCAATTCTGTATATTGCTTGGAAATATTATAGGCAGACTACCTCTCAGAGACATGTACATGTTTCGCACAGGGACCTCCGGACTTGCCTTTGAATCCTGGGCCGTTGTGATGTACCGCTTTGTGCATGAAACGTCCTGGTCCCCCCCCATTCAAGCTGGGATCCGAATCGACGTTGAAGTAAGCTGCGATGACAGAGAGCAATGTGCGAAGGACGCTGCATCGATGCGGGGATATGCTAAACAGATGCTCCAGGGTTGTGTCTGCCGTTCACAGCAGCATCCGCACAAGGAGCCCAGTCTTTGCTGCCTGGGCCTAGGCTAAGGACGGGAGGGAGGGGAGGCGTAGCGACTGCGCCTATTATAGCCCTGCTCGCTTCACTCTGGCCGCCGCTTCGTTGCTTCGGCTCAGCCGCCTTTTCATAATCGGAACCCGCGCTCCGTGGAGACCAGGATGTGTGCAAAAGCTCCCAGCCTGACGCTCTAACAGCCATTCCGTGGTCCTCTTTTGCGCAAGGTCCGACGAGAGACCTTGTCATATCGGGCTGTTGTTGCTCTTTATGCTTTCCGCGCTACGACGAGCGGCGCGCCACCGACTTGGGCGCGAGTCCAAGCTTGAAATCAGCCGAATCCGCGTGTCTGAGCAAGAACGCAAGGACGCGCGCCTCAGTCAACGCAACGTACGAAGCGGCGTCGAACAATTCCACAACAACGGGCTCGTTATCCTAGAGAACGCGGTGGAGCTTCGTTCTGCAGATCACCTGCTCCAGAGGATGCTGCAGGACTTCCACAGCCACCGACAGTCCTCAAACCTCCGCTGGAATCAGGGACGCAATTCTGGTAACATCTCGCAACCACTTCCATCGCTTCCTGAGTATCTCCACAAAGATATATGGGCAAATCGCCTTGGTGTTGACATCATCGAGAACATCATCGGACCTAAGCCCCATCTATCACTCGCTACATCCAACATCGCCTTACCCAAATCTCAGGGTCGACAAGCGGTCCACAGTGATTACTACTGCGAGCATCTCAACTTTCCTGTCTTCCTAGAGGTCAACATCTACCTGCACGATGTCGACTCGCACAACGGAGCCACGGAATTCTGGCTTGGCACGCACAACGGTTATTCCAAAGCCGATCACAGCTCGCCGACCACAGGCTGGATCAAACAAGAAGTCTTTAGTCGGCGTGCAGAACTGTCCCCACCGGTTCGGCCAGCCATATCTAAAGGCTCCTTGATGATCAGGGATTTACGATGCTGGCACGCAGGACGAGAAAATCACTCCGACCATCCGCGCATCATCTTGGGTTTCCTGTACAGTCCTCGCTGGTTCGGTTCCCAAATGCGCATGTTACTACCAAGCACTGCTCGCCCTGTACTACAATTATGGACTCACATTGATTGCCTCGAGTCCGTGGACTTCGTTGTGGGCGATTTCGACTACCTCCAGTTCCTCCAAGACATCAACTTATCCCGAGATCCGTTACCGTCCAGTGTATCGCATGTCTCCATGCAAGGCGCGAATACCGTCACAGCGCAAGACTATTGGACTCCTCCTTGAAGGCATTGCTTTAACCCCGCTAAAGAAACACTTTGCAATAATGCCAAGCCAACAACAATTAAACGGTCTGAGGCACTCGCCTGCTTTCTGCTGCTCCCTGTCCAGCTGTCGTACACTGACCGCCTTCATTTGCCATGGCATCTTAATGCCACTCGCCTTGCCACAACAGTCTGCATTTTGTGGGCTGTTACTAACGACCACAGGGTCGATACCATTCAGATATCCGCATGGCCTTGTGGTGTGGTGCGCACCGAGAAGCTCTAGCAGGAAGGGGGAAATCGTGGATATAATCACACTGTTTGCTCACCAATTCAACGCGCGTGGCGTTCTTATGGACTAGTGTCGTGGTTTATCACTTTGCCTATACCAGCTCTCAACTCCGTATTTACCCTAGGCTAGCCTCACTCCCTAACTACCCAAGTGTAAGTCCTGTATTATCGGCGGTCAGATCGGGCAAACTTACAGGGTATGCATGTTGAGCTGGATGACATTAATCCCGGTGATCACATCAGCAATTTTTACCATGGCAGTAAGCGCTGACCAGGACTCTGAGGGCAGACTACTCATGGGTACTTAGCACATCACCAAGAATGGCATGAGGTAGCTAGACTGACGCCCTGTTACCAGCTACTTGCTGTACAGCCACAACTGCGCAACAATGTTTCGCAAAGTATAAAGCCGGCATGTCGACCACTGCATGTGAACATAGACACCTGACCATACATAAGGATACGCAGAAAAGATATGACTTTACTCAAGATTAGTCGACGCAATTTGCTTGCTCTTTTCTTCAGCACTAGGAGTGTCTTTGCAAGCGACCAACATCCACTCTACCCAAACTTGCCTTCTCTTCCAATCTTTGAATCCACCTACCAAATACCCGACGCCCAAGCCCCCCCTACCAAGCATGGGAGCTGGTTGGGCTTCGGTGGAAATATTTACAACAATCACTGGGCGAGTAGCGACGCGGTGGTTGACATCAACAACGTCGATACCCTTCAGCCTTTCTGCCAAAAAGCGTACGACCCAGGCGTCAGCGCTGCGCCGCTTATTGAGGGTGGCGTCGCTTACTATCCCACGTGGAATGGGCTGCTTGTGGCTCTCGACTATCAGAAGTGCGAGACACAGTGGGAGTTGAACATTACTGAATTAATTCTGAAGGAGAAGGGAGATAGCAGTGCTATCGTCGCTACAGGTGCAGCTCTCGCAGCACGCACAACACCAATCTCCAATGGCGACGTTCTCTTCATTGGGACACTCGCTCGTGCCATTCTCGTCGCTGTGGACAAGAAAACAGGCCTTGTAATCGATACGCTATCCATGGGCAGACACCCACTAGCCATCTTGACTCAGTCTCCAACGGTATACAATGGCCGTCTCTTCATCGGAGTTTCAACTACAGAGTCTGGCCCACCTTCGCTCGATCCCAGCTACAAACTCAGCCACCACGGCTCCATGAACGCTGTTGAACTACGCTACGGACGCCTTGCCTTGCTCTGGACAACGCCCATGGTACCTCCCGGCGCAAACTTCTCTGGCGCTTCCATCTGGGGCTCACAACCTTCCATCGACCCTATCCGCCAACAAGTTTTCATCGGCACCGGTCAACTGTTCTCTTTACCACCAGAGATCGTCGAGTGTCAAGATGCGAACAAGAATCTTATCGCGAATACCAAGCATTTGACAAACGAGCCTTGCATGCCGCGCAACGTGTATCAGACATCTGTACTCGCGCTGGACATCGCGACAGGAAAGATCAACTGGTACAAGACGCTAGGTCCATTGGATGCATGGAATGCAGCGTGTGTGCCCGGTTTGTTTCCTGGTAGCAATACGACTGAGCCAGGTCCGAACTGTCCCAAGAACGTAGGCAATGATACCGATTTCGGCATGGCGCCAGCCTTCGTGCTGGGCTCTGGGGCTACGCCTGACGGTAAAGATATCGTTGTTGCGGGACAGAAGAACGGCAACTTGTACGCCTTCAGCGCGCAGACTGGCACCGTCTTGTGGGGTCAAGCAGTTGCGCCGGGAGGCCTGGAAGGCGGCTTGAGCTGGGGCGTGGCCGTCGATGATGGCGCCGTGTACTACACAGCTATCAACTCGAATCGCGTCGAGTTCACCATTCCTAATGGTGATACCATCTCGAACTCCGCATTCGGTGCCGTCAATTTGAAGGACGGGACCCTGCTCTGGCAAACCGCTGCACCACGAAATACATCAACCGTCATTGCTCCTCTAGTCGTTAACGACATCATTCTTACTGGAGTCAGCGGGAATTGGAGCGAAGGTAGCATATATCCCGCCGGACCAGGCAGTTTCCTGGCATTGAATAAGCGCAATGGCGAGATACTGCTCGAAGTACCGCTTGACGCATATTTTCGCGGAAACATCGCCACCGTGCATGACTATGTTATGCTGGGGACGGGTTATGGGGGCCTAGCAGCGCCAGCAAAGGGTACATTCAGTGTATGGAAGTTGAAGACAGTTGGGGAGGCCGGCCCTCCAGGGGCGGATCCCGAGCACGAGGCGAAAAAGAGAAAGCTCGAGAGACAGAGAGCGGAATTGAAGGAGAAAATTGAGGAGTTGGAGAGACAGGAGGATGAGATTGATCGATTGAGGGATGAATTGTAAGATGAATGGCTTTCTTGCAATGCCATACTCGGTCATACGGCTAGAAGTGGAACATGGTTATTATCGAGCAAGTCTCATCTCAGTAGTATTTTGCAAGTAGCATAGATACTTAGTCATTATACTACGATATCAACTTCTATTTTTGGATTTTTTTTTGGCTGCATTGAAGACGTTGGCGTAGTAGCCTATTGCATAACATAGTGGAAACGGTACTTACGACACCGAACGAAGAGAAATAACTAGCTATCAAGGTGGTTAGAGAATTGAACAAAGCGGTTCCTGCTCGCTCTGCTGTATGTCGCGAGACAGTAAACGGCGTATATGGTTTTAACGTACTGCAAACGGTGAGTTAGCGTCGCGCATCCTTGGTGTCCTTGTCTGCCAGCGTGGGATGAATTATACACCAAGATACCAATCTCGACTGCTGAGAAGCTTTTGTCGCTAGAGCTTGAATAATTGAGTTAGATAGTAGCTCAAATAGGCTTAGTGATCAGCCCCCCTTTTTACGTGGCTAACGAAAGTGGCCGGACTTCAATATCAACGCATGTTCATCTTGATTCTCGGTGTCTGAGCCACTCGATTCCTTTTCAAAGACCAGGATGTTTCGAGCTTGATATCGAGATGCAAAGCTCTGAGGATGTCGTCAAGCATGCCAGCGTCTCCACAATACCAATAAGTCTCCCAAGCGATATCCTTCATGCTCTGTATGTCTCCTAACGCTAATTATTTATTGATGAGAGCCTCAAGACTGAACGTCACAAGACCAATGGTTATAGAATGACTTTGTGGACGACCTTCCTCATCCAGAATGATCATACTTCTTTGATCTAACAGGAGTAATTCATGGCTAATGTTGCAGTTTCGCTAGTGGTCCCGAATTTGGCGTTCATTATCGAAGTCTTGCTTAGCTCCCTCTCTCATTCACATGTCATTGATTATCTTTGAAGGGTCTGAGAGCTGCCACCATGGCACTTTCTGGATTTTCAGATATACCTCCATTGATGAAAATGAAAACAGAAACACATATGATGCACATACTAAATGTCAATAGGGTAGCACAATGTGACATCTGACTGGGAATGTTTTATTTGTCATCTTTTTTCTTCGCACTCATGATAACTTGCTCTATTATAATGTTCTTTAAGCATTCGATTGTTACACACGACTATGAATCTGGGAAACATATTTTCTTGTCTCATCCGTCATCTATTCTAGCTCTGCATCTAGGTTATAATGCATGATAAGTGTTCTCGGACTACCGTACTTGGTATGCACAACGTTAAGCCGCAACGGAACTACTGGCAGACACACATTGCATCGTAGCTGAAAACCCCCCTAGAACCGTACCGTACCGCGTCTTCGGCGCGCCGTCTATTAAAAACAAACTCTTCCCTTACCAATGATGCAGATAGGTTGACTCGCGTGACAGTCAATTAAATTAAAGAAGAAGAGCAGCTCAGTGCGGCTCCAGGTAGTGCAATACGAGCGCAAAATATGTAAGATAGTTAAGCGTAGGCTATTAGTAACTCGTTACCGGGTGCTGTAAGTAGCCCATGAGCTCTTAGGCTCTGTGCGCAACTTAGTAGAAGTGTCGATAAGAAGAACAAGAAAAGAGCAGAAAACCCTTCATTGCAGCGTGTTTTGAAACCATTGATGGACCCGTCGGCCGCTTCCACGCTAAACCCATTATCTAACAGTTTGCCTGGACAGTTGAGTCGTCCACCCACGGTACTTTGTAGACCCCTGTAAGGGTATGAGGTAGGCACACGTCGCACGGTAAGAGACGAGCATCGCAAAGCACTAGGAATGAGACAAGACTGGTAACTGGCCTGCGTCATTCTTGTTCATTCAACAGAAGTCTGCCGCATCTTAAAGACCAATGGGAAACTACATGATTCATCGCGTCCAAATCCTCAGGGATCCAGATTCCTAATACCTAATGCTCGGCCCTCCATCCGCGTCATCAACACTGGATCATCCAACAACCAAGTGGGCGTATGAGCGCGAGGACCAAGCTTAGCAGCAACCAAGTTGAAAGAATATGAGAAACCAAATTTGAAAATGGTGCATAGATGACTGTGAACATGTTTCACGAATGAGCCGCGCAAATGGTGGTCCAGAACCAAAGAAGGAAACAGCCGCGAGAAATGAGACGTGCGAACCGTGGAACGAACCTGCACATTTTTTTCTTCGGGTCAGCCTGCGCGTGATTCGCACTTGGCTGGTAGGGTGGGGAAGAAACTGTTGTGCAATAGAAAAAACCCGCCTCCCCATAACCTTACGCTCCTCTCAGCTATTCTTTTCATCAGTCTTCAAAGAGGGGATATACGTACGTAAATCCACCTCATCCTCTCAGTTTATGCTTTTCAGCATAGAGGGCTGGGATCATGGGGGGGCCAACCCTACCTTTGATTTACACATGTATCCTTCCTTCCAGAACCCTAGCAACCCCAAAATGTGTCTTCAATTTAGTTGACGCAGTGTGGTGGATGCTCGAGGACGCTGAAGGATAGAGATGGGTGATCGAAGGTACAGGGCGTCGGTTCGCCAGTTTCCATCCGTCTTGTGGAACTGTTGGACTGGTGATGATGCAATTTCGGCAAGCCAGGCTTTCGACAAGAGGGCACGATGGCGGCTGAAGCAATTCTGAAGTCCAAAGAGAAGCGAAGGCCTGACTGGCACTGGAAGAAGATGTGGCATAAACCGAACAGGATAGCAAGGTACGACAGAATAATACAAAGTCTGGAGAGTTGTGAAGAGTGGAGTGAAGTTTAAGGTAGAGAAGAGATATGAGAGGGTGAGGGGAGACGAATTTAAAGCACATTTTGCATCACTATGCTCTTTCTGCTCTTCTAGCGTAAACATCTTATCCACGTGGACATTGGGAAAGTTCAACCGCAAGATAGAAGGCCAAATGGAATAACAAGTAAGAACATCGAAACTGTTTCTTGGGCGTTGTCATGCTTTGTCCTCCAATTTCAGTACTAAATACTGAAACTGCGCATGTGCGATGAATCAGACACTCGACTTATTGGCTTTAAATCGTAAGCATACCAAACGTACCGAGAAGTCTTGAGATCAAGTCTAATAAGCTCCAAAGGATACCACTATCTGAAGGAGGTAAGAAGGGTTCCCAGCGAACCACACTACCTGCTCACTTGCATGTCCGCACACTAATGAAGCAGAAGGCGGCCACTATCAGAGCCTGCCTTCCCCGTTATTGAGGTCAGGATTGTCTTTCACGAACTTACCACAATTCCTTGGATATCTTTACAACGATACCCTTTTTGTTCCTCTGAGTAGCCCTTACTGCCTCCAGAGATGTACACTAATTGATCCGATTTGGTTACTCGTAATTAGAAGCTAAAATACTACACATGATTTGATTTTTGCGATTCTTTTTTATACCAAGAAAAAAATATTCTCTCGTCCTAATCGTCAATTTCTGCGTTGCGCTTATTAGCATGTTCACGATCTATATTGCTAAGGTTATCGAATAAGAAGGTTTCGAAAATAGTTGGCGTCTATCACTACCTCACCCCCTAGCCTTCGCGCCTTCTCTGTAATATTTCATGCAATCAATGGGAGTAAGTGAGCCACATATGCTAACGTGGCCGAAGTTGCCAAAATTGGTGGCCTTGGAGATGCAGAGGGTACCCCCTTAGACACGCCCAACCGCAGCATGTTGTACAGGGGCACGAAGTGTCTAGGCCACACCATTTACCGGTGTACCAGGAAACTAAAACTTAACTACAGCTATGCTCTGATGCATCTGTACTTTTGCAGGCAGAACTGCAACTTCTAATGGCATTAGCGTGCGCTCAAGTTGTCTCTGAATGCTCCAGTTAGAAAGGATGCGGTAGTAGCACTGAGTGGAGCTTTCGGTTTCTAGGGAGAAATAAATGCCTGAAATGATTACTACGGGAAACTGCGGATTGTGTGTGGTTTAACATCGCTCGGCTGAGGAGCAACTTGGCCATTATGGAGCGTGATGTATATGCTAAAAGATGTGGCTATTCTATTAAAAGCCCGCTGTTGTATGTTTTCTTTTGTCACTTCTTGTTCCTCACCAATAAAGAGTCTTCTTTTCTGTTGCTAATAATGCGATTTGGGACCATTCTTTGGGGAAGGCTCGTCTTTCAACGGCATCAAGCACTAAGCGTGCTATTGAGAAGAAAAGTATTACAAGTATTGTAGTAGGCCATCTCGATCAAGCCTCGTGTTATGTACAATATGCATCTCAGTCGCGTGGACGCGTCATTGTTAACGCGCCTCAGACAGCACAGCCTCTAGCTGTGACGTCCAGCAAGCATACGACAGCATCTCCAAGCACACTCAAAGCTTCATCCACTGTCAAGGCTTAATCCACTGGCCTCAGCCTGCTTCCAGGGTGTATGTTAGTCTTTTGCTTGAGACTGGACACTGCGGACACTGCGGCGCCATTAGCTCTAGCTTGCTCAATCTTCTTTCCAGCAATCTCCAGGTTTTTCTTCATCTCAGTAGTAGGTGTACCCGAGCTGCTTGCCGTGACGGTGCTATCCATGCTGCCCTTTCTCGACAAGACGCCATCCTGCCTCAAAAGCCCCCTGATTCCCCCAGCTTTCCGTGCAGGTAGTTCGCCTTTGCCCGCAGTAGCGATATAAAGTAGATACTTTAGATTCGGCAGTGTATGGCGAATGTCAATTGGCCGTAGTCCAAGGGTGTTTGACAAGATCTCAATATTCTTGTTCAGTAGGAATACGCCGTACTCGAAGCGATAGCGCACAACGCCTTTCATGTACAGCGGATAGGTCCGGAGATTGTTCTGCTTGTGGTGCCCAATCGCCAGAGGATCGTCAATGGTGGATGTGGATCCGTGTAGTGATATAGGGTAGGGTAGAAGAACGGAGAGATAGGGTGAGAGCGAGGCAACAACCTGCGCCGTGTAGCCTAGCGCTGCTGCTGTTTCATTTTCCTCTGCATCGTCGAAGACGGAGTTGGGTAATGAGAGGCCACGGATTGTAAAGGCCAGAGACTTGCCTGGAACGGGCTCGATGGGGTATATTCTGAGCAGATCCTCGCATATCCGTCTGCGCTGTCCAGTAATATCCTCTTCGAGCTTGCCTGCTAATTCCTTGAGTTCGCTATGCTTTGACTGCTGCTCAGACACTTCAGATTCGATTTTGGACTGCTGTGCTAGACCAGCTTGCATCTTCTCCCTTCGATAGCGAATGTTGGCCGTTAGTTCGTCTCGCCTCCTCCGTGCAGCCACGACACGACGCTTCTCGGCTACTACTGCAGCTTGTACCGTTCGGAGACTCTCCTCCGTCTCGGGGACCTGCTCAACAGTGCAGATATCGTCCCTGTTAGCTGCGAGAATGCTCTCAATCTCCTCGGCAATGCGGTCTCTGGTTGTCAAGGCATCTTGGATGCAGTCGTCAAGGGTGGACAGACGCATGAGGGCATCGTATGAAGAGGATGTGAGCACTCGCCCATCTGGATGCTCCTTGGGCGGTGCAAGGGCTTGGTACGCTCTTTCCTGAACTGGAAGGTCGGTGAAGCTGGTGTAGATGCCGTCCGTCATATGGAACAGGATGCAGTTTTGCGGCAGAGGATGTCTGAACTTGCCCAATGTCTTGCCGATGAACTGAAGCGATCTGAACTGCACAGTGTAGTCGATGAGATACTGCCAGGCGCTCATCGTTTCGCTCTTTGCCCACACTCGCACGGTGAGCGAGTCGAGTCGCGTGACGCCAGGCCCACAGGGCCCAAGGTCGAAGAATTTGAAGTTTGGGTTCATGGCTTTCTCGGCCACCTCGGAGATGTAGACTGGCTCCTTCTGGTCGTCGACGTGCAGCGTGAAGAAGGTGTCGGCCATGCGCCCGGCAGTAATGTCTTCCAGCTTCTTCTGGCGTGACAAGGGGCTGGCATTGGTCCACTCCATGGTCGCGCGGCGTCGCAGGCCCTTGCCGAATGCTGGTCTGGGGGCCTTTGTGGGCGTGGTTGGCTCGCGCAGTCTGCCATGGCTACGGCGTGCGCCATCGTCGGCAGCCTGGAGGTCGCTCGATGACCGTGAGTGCGCCAGGCCCTTGCTCTCCCTCAACGCCAGGGCCTTGGTGGGCGACTTGAGCGTGCTCGGTATCGCTTCGTCGTCAATCGTCTTCCCGCGCAGTCTCGCGGGCGTGACGGTCAGCGTGAGGTTGCGGATGGTGATGCCCTGGAGGTGCCTGAGCTTGCGGTTCTACACTTCATCTTAGCTTCAGGTCGCGTTCTAGACACCGAGCAACGCACATGTGGCAGCAGCCATGGCCGCTCGCGCGGTGGGGGAGCGTCCGTCTGGCCGGCGGCCTGGGTCTGCTCGTGGCCGGCCATGTTACGTAGCTGGGTGTGGGCGGCCGGAGAGAGAATTCGGGCGCAGTCTGGTCAGATCCAACTTCCTTGACGCATCCCGGGGCGTCTGGACAGGCGCTTCAACGACGCTCAATCGACTCATAGTCAGAATCCAGGGAGGACGCCGGGATGGGATGCTCGTGGAGCCGTCGTATTGGAGCAGGCGGAAGTGCTGCTTGCTGCCGCTCTGGCCCGTGCGCTCTGAATCTTGGAATCTTTTGCGTCGTCTCTCCGCACCGCGACGTCTCGACTTTCCCATTGGCATCGCCAGCTGACCGCGGCCATGCCTCGCTCACTTGCACGACTCCGGTACAGGGCGCCGCCGGTGCCCATCAACTTCTCCCGCATCGATGCCTCCCGCCCGCACCTCGAGGCGCTGCTCGAGCGACGAGTCGCCGCGTACGTTGTGCGCCAGTCGAATCCGCGCCATGTCAAGCTGCAGACGGTCGTCAACCCAAAGGCAAAGCCACAGGCCACGGGGAAGCACGTGCCTGCGCCCATGAAGCCGTACACGCTGAGGGATGTGGTTGATCCAGAGGGCAAGGCGCGGCATGGCGAGATCATCTACGTCTTCAGGAACACCAAGACGAACCAGATCATCTATTCGCTGCAGGAATTGCTAGACGTATGCCTCCAGTCTCTTTCTTCCCGTCTCTGTTATAGACTGACATTGCCCCAGAACCACCACCTCGCGCAACTCCCCTTCATTGGCAAGCACTCGAAGCCTCCCGTCCTCCGCCCAGACGAGTGGACACCGCACTGTGTCGTGACATTTGCCACGCCAGAGCAAGGCCACAATGCTTTCAGAAAGCTGCGCGAGTTCCGCAAGCTGCACGAGCTCGCCTGGGAGAAGACCAACCCAGAATTCAAGAGCCTGGATCTCAAGCGGAGAATCAAGAAGATCATGGACCAGCGTGCAAACATGAGTGCAGACTTGGCCGAAGTGTTGCGCATACAAGAAGCACATGGCGAGAAAATGTCCCAAGCGGTCGAGGAACAGCAACAAAAAGCAATTGACTTCTTGGACAAGCGATGGCAGCAGATTGACGTCCTGGCCAATGCCGCCGTTGCCAAAGAGAAGGATGCCGACAATGTCAAGTGGCTGGAGCACCAAATCAGATCCCTGGACTTCAAGCTCAGGATGAAGCACAACCAAAACGAGGCCGATCAGAAGCGGCTGCAGACGGCCAAGTCCAGTCTCGAAACCCGCCTGCGAAAAGTCCAGTATGCCCAGCGAAAGGCCGAGCAATTCAAGAACTTCCAGGAAGACGTGGCTCAAAGAGCTGCTCCAGCCAACGAGGCAGGCGCAGAAGCAAAATTGGCAGACTTGAAGGAGCAGGCACGCGTTCTCCAGGAAGCACTCGAGAATCCCGACCCCACCCGTTCTGCTCGAGATCTAGCCATTGACAAGGATCTCCTCGCCCAGCATCATAGCGATGTTGTGACGCTGGAACAAGCCTTCGAGGCAAAGGCACAAGCCGAAAGCCGCGATCACTACATTGCCCGCTCTGTTCTCCCACGGACGTTGAAGAAGGCACTCCCAACACCCTACACTCTCGAAGGCGTCAGCGTTCAGTGGGCAGACATGCAGGATGCCCTCTACGCGTCTGGCCAGTGGCCTGACATCATCGAGCACGAGACGCTAGCACTCAACAAGGTGCGCGGAGAGGTTGCGTTGTTGTCTGCGGAAGAGTTTGAGATCGAGACCAGTAACGAAGTTGGTCAGATTCTTCAGGCACTACGGCCAGAAGACCAATCATACGTTGTTCCACAGCGGTATACTGCGCCGGTAGAGGAGCCAGAGCAAAAGACGGATGTATTCAAGTACCTCCCAATACGGAATCCCTTCAAGAGCGCTACAGCATGAATGGATTTGTAAGCATCATGTACAGTGTGAAATGTATATTATATCGCATGGCCTGGAGTGTTGGCATGATATTGGGCCTTGTAATGTACAATAAAGCTCACAACCACAATTAGAGCCGCGATAAACCAGTGAATCGCTCTTGATGGTGTCTTGGCTGACCTGGTCTTCTACAGTGCTTTTGTCTCGTTTGGTGCGAATTGCTCTCAGCAGCTATCCCACACTACAGGCAGAAAGCCTGTTGTTCCCAACACGTGCTCAGACATCTCCACAGATTTCAAGTCCTTTCGTCGAACACTCCTGCGCGAATGCTGAACGTTGACGAACTTTGATGCGCATACACTAATGTCCTGCGTAGGAATGAATTCAACATTCACGGATTCGACGTATCTTCCTTCAGTGTGTCGGCTTTTGTACTGGTCGTCTGGACTGCTTGCTCTTCTTCCAATTTCAACGTCAACTTCTCCAATCTCTCCTGCAACGCCCTCTCAGTCTCTTTGAACCGCTTCTCAAACGCCTCGTCATCCTCGACCTCCTTTTCTCCAAACTCAACAGCAGTAGGCGTCTTCTCCCCCTCGCCTCCAACCTCTTCCGTATCTGCCTCGTCGCCTTGTGCGCCCACTTGCCCACTCTGCTGCGCTGCTTTGATGGCCTCCTTTCTCTTCGCCGCCTCCGCCACACGCTGCTTGCAGATTTCCGCCCGCCTCAGACTACTCTTTGGCCATAGCTCAGTCGTTTTAAAATTCTTCTTGGTCGTCCTCGCCCCCTCGGGCAACTTCAACCACTCAACCTTGCTGTCCACATAACTATGCACATCTGGTTCCATCAGACTCGGAAAATCTAACGTGCCAACCCGCAAATTGCATACCCCGTCGCCAAAACCATGCTCACTCCACAGATCAGTCTTGCACTTGGGACAGGCCAGATATCTGCTCAAGACACCTGGCTTCTTCTCCCGAATCACAACAGCGGGCGGCGTTGGTGATATTATGCTAACATTATAGGACTCGATGCTCAAAAAGAGCCCGAATGCAGAGCCAGTTTCCTTTTGGCAGTCTGTGCAGTGGCAAGCATAGCAGAAGAGTGGAGAAGTTAAGAGGCGGTAGCGCACAGTCGAGCAGACGCAGCTGCCAGTTATTGCTGGGAATGGTTTTGGCTTGGACATGTTGTGAACGCCACTGGCCAAGGGTTTCCAATCGAGGTTGTGGAGATGATTCCAAGGTATTTCGTGTAGGTCGAGTAGATGCTAGCCGACTAGTTGGGCGGGATAACACATTCCTTTGGCGTTGAGGTAGACGGGGAGCCACAGATGACGCGCATTGTGGGGGGGGCCTCTGCCAAGACGCTAATGAAAATAGCGTCAGGCCTACCACCAACGCGATGAACGTGCCTGAACCATCGAATCACGAAAAATTATCTGTTCCCGAACTGCATGTCCTCTTTTGTATAGATTCCTAGGATCAGCGTGATGCCGTCTTGAATTATTAACGTTGTGATGATGCTGCTCTTTTCAATCAACATCCAAGCCAACCTCTTCGGCCCTTCTCCTTTTTCCCCCTTCCGACTGGATATCAACCCCAGCTTCACGCACAACCTTCATGCAGGAGGTCGATAGATCAAGTCTGCCTGTTTTTGCCTGATACTGCACTGGCCCCCAACTGTATCATTATGTTTCTCCACTCCGGTTCTACTTCTCCGACGCAGCTCGTTGAGTGATCGGCCCCTTGCACTACGGCTGACTGCAGCAACCCCCAAGACTCTCCTGAATACACCAATGTTACCACCATGAGAGAAGATACCGTGGTGACCACTGCGTCAAAGCCACTGGGGAGCATTTTACTCGCCCATGGCGACATGGTGTCCACACCCTTGTGTATAAGTTTAGCGACGCGTTTCATTAAGCGCGACGCAAGGCTGAGGCGAAGTTCAGCCTTATCGACTACGTCCACTGATATTCACGGCTATGTAATTGGAACGAGTCATTCGATCGCTACGTGCAGACCAAGACCCCAAGAGTTCATACGAGCATCAACAGATGGGATCGCTCCATAGGGTTTGTGGTAAGGCTTCTCTGAGCATTGTGTGTTACACTTGACCAATACGTGGCTTCTCTCATGCAGCTCTACGACAAGAATCGCTGTTGATAGGTTGATATGCTTTTGGAGGACCACTGACTTGCAGGGAAGTTGAAAATCAACTCTCGTCCATGGCACCCCTATTATTGCTATATCAGTTTGCACTGGAACATTCTCCATCCTTTTGATACCTCGCTCATTATGTTTGCGTTATTGATACTTCTCATTACTACACTCGTTCCGCTCTCTGCATCGTCATGCTTCTACCCAAATGGAACGGAAGCAACCGACCAACCTTACGCTAAACGCTACTCCTCTGACCCCTCCAAGCCGCTCTACTCTGTCTGCTGTCATACAGAATGGGCCAATCCACCTGGCAATAACATCATATATGGCTCAACGGCTGATGAATGCATGCCCAACGGACTGTGTCGGAATCGGGGGAAAAGCACCAAGCCAGGGGACCTCAGAGACCCCTGGACGGACTACTGGAGGGTGTACTGTGCAAACGAAGACTGGAGTGGGTGTTTAAACGTCTGCACATCCGGCGTGAGTACCTACCTACCTCCTATTCAGATGACGAACGATGACTGCTAAACGTAATCAGGCTGGTGCGGGAGCGGGTGCTCAGCTCACGCCCTGTGGTGACCCAAGTACCACTGAGAAATGGTGCTGTGGAATGTCGACGGACTGCTGCAACTCAACGGACACGTCTAACTTGGTCATCATTCCACCCGAGCTGGGAAATCTTACTTCCAAATCCTCTGTAGTGACTTCGTCAATTACTTCGCGCTCGGCAAGTACGCTGATTCCTTCTTCTTCTGCCGCGGCCTCGTCGACTTCATCGCCTGCGTCAGTGTCGTCTTCTCCCCCTACTTCGTCACCTATAAATTCAGAGACCGGTGGTCTTTCGCATGGTACGGTGGTCGGGCTGGCAACGGGCCTACCGGTTGGGTTCCTTTTACTTGCCATTGTGGTGGCAGTTTGTTGGTATAGAAAGAGAAAAAGAAGAAACAAGTATGATGGAGAGAAGATTCGACCTGTTGATTCTAGGTCTATTGGACATGGGTCTGTTGAAGCTCGCGCCGAAGAACGCGACGATGAGAGCGAGACAAGGCACTACAGAACTATGGATTGGGCCCACGCCGGGCCAGGCCTCAGTGAAGAGAGGCTGGTAGACATATGACAGAGGAGGCATATTGAGAGGATTATAATTGCCAGATAATGTACTAAAGGGGTATATAGTTGTAATTCGAATTTGCCAGTATGTTCCATCCTTGAACGATGCTGTGCCGTTGACAGAAAGAAAATCTTCTACGAGGTTACTCGACATCAAGAAATCGTTCAAACATCTTATCGTCGGCTCGTGGGATCTACTACAAGAATCTACTGTCCAAGTACACAATTAAATCCAGCATCCGCTGATCCTGCGTTGAAAGCTTGGCGACTGCATTCTAACACAGCACAAACGTTGACCGATGCTTAATCTTGCATGAACCTCTGGGTGCAGTAATCATTTTATTTTTCATGTCTTTCCAACTGTGGTGTCCCATTCGTGAATTCGAAATTTACTTACAGACGATGGCTATCGTCTTTCGTGTGAGGCTGGCGGACTGGTGTAGTCATCATATCGTGATTGCATCTAAGAAAATGATCATTGAATGTTCCACTCATCGAAGCTAGATCGGACCCTGCTAATTATTTATGTATTCTTTATTTCGTTGAAGCTAGCAAGCTTCGCAATTTTCCTGTGGATAGAACAAACATTAAAACGCTACAGCAGCACCAGAGTAGAAGCCAAAAATTAAGTTTTAGATTAGAGTTCTAAATTGCTCTGTATCAAATTCAATACAGTTTGTAATGAATAATCTACCATAGATAGAATAGAAGTGCCACATGTGTTAGACTCTGGGAACAATTGCTATAAAATCAAGTAGCAATTTTCCATACGCATAGAATTTTAGAGTACTCTTACCCTTCAGAGACGATCAAAACCGGTTGACCGGCTTCTTGATATCTCAAATTACGGGTTTAACAAAAGATCATCTCGTAATTTCGTTACTTGAGTCTATTGGGCACAAATGGCTAGATGTAAAAAACTGCGTGACCACAATTACTGGGCGGGCAATGTCAAAGCTCAGCATTAGATTGTCAGTGTCAACTTCTATATAGAATGCTGAGAGAAACTGATCTTGAGCTAAATTTGACAGGGCAACATAACGCAGCTGCGTCCGCATATACGAGAACCACAACGCTGGAGAGTCGTAACAAAGTGGCAGGTAGTACCTACTTGTCGCTGCCCTGAGACTATGCTCGTCCACTGATCGTCAGGCATTTGAATAGATGGGTCTTCCAAGCTATTATGATTCTAGTGAAGCACTAGTGTACTAGAAAATGATTGGCATACAGTCTTACCATGTATAAGAAATTATTGAAGCCGTCCTTGATAGCATGACTTGGGGAGCTATCACCAAAAAAGACGAAGTTGCTACAGGAATTGAGCTAATTTAATGATCAAGATATTGCTCCCACCAATGTCTATTGGACAACAAAGTCTTTCGTGATTTAATTAATACTACACCAATTGTATCTGGCGCAAAACAACATCTTAATCCGCACAGACCTTCATATGCTAGTTCAAAGTTTCGCGATTATCTCAGCTTCTTTTTGTTAATGTGAATTTGGGCATCCAAAAACGGCATCTCTGCACTTTGGTCTAGCTTCAATTATCAAACCATGAAAAGAAAACCCAAAATCTCTCTGCGCGCTCTACCTTTAATCGAATTGTTCAAGACGTTATTGGAGTGTATCAAGGCTCGGTATCAGGTCACCATCTGCTTCGATTTGGTTTACGAACAAAAGTCCAGATTCTCCTTCTATACGCTGCACTTGAATCATGTATGTGGGGTTTGCTAGCCCTACTCGACGGCGCATTGATAAAGATCCACTTCATGGGCCGATTTCCCCCTCTACGAGACTTCGCAAGGCTCAAATTTTGCAGACTGTGCTGACGCTTACAATCGATCCCAAATGACTGATCAGTCGTGTTCAATCCTATATTCATAGTGGAAAGCCGTTGATTGTTTGTTGCAGATGTACGAGACTCGAGACTCGAGACTCGAGAGCTATGGATATGATATGGTGTGATTGTGGCTAGTCCTTTGAAATCCCAGTCTCTGGCCAAGTGAAAGTTGCGCTAGTAACATGTGCAGATACCGAAGGCCTTCATCACGCATTATCGGGTTCTGGAACGTGAGTAGTAGAGTCTCCTAATGTACCTTTCGCCTCCACCAATTGCGACATTGTAGCCACGGCTGCATCAATGCCAGTGATCGTATTGAGCCATTGTCCTATGCAGTGCAACAAAAGCCATTGACTTCTCGGAGTTTGAAGCTCCCAATTTGGTGATTCAAGATTGCTGCAACGATATGCCTTTGCCCCAAACGTGACGAAAAGTGCATCGTTTGCCAAGGATTCCTTCGCCTAGCTGCCTTCAAAGTCATTCCGAAAAGGGAAAGGGCTAGGCGGCCGGGGCGGCCTAACCCCTGAAGTTCATTACACAGCATGAGGATGCCTTGAGTAGTCCACCTTTTGCCTATGCAAGCGTGATCTATGCAGTCGCATGCTGTATATAAATCGCCAATACCGTAGCTTTGGGCACAACATCATGGCCCGCACTTCGCAGATTCGCAAACATCTTGCTGGCGGCCCCGAGCAAGGACAACAAACTCAACAAACATCTCCAATGTCGGCGTCACCACCTGATACGCACGAATATCCCGGACTCGGACTTCCTGTTCGCCATAATGAGCAACGCCGCTACGGATTCTACCCAATTGGCGCCCATGGCAGCTGCTATGGCTCAGATTCGGACCTGATTCCTGTGCGGGAGCTTGCGATTATGGACATTATGGAGAAGCTTACGGACAAGGAAGATTGGCACAAAAAGGTGTTTGATGAGAAGATTGTGAGTAAGTGGCAGCAAGAAGCGCTCGCCATTCCAGATGAGCAGTTTTGGCAGCTGGCGACCAGTGGAAAGTCGCAATTTTGGGATGACCAAAATGGCGGTCAGGTTCAAATACGCGATGACAGCAGCCGTTGGATCAAAAAACTCAACGGTATAATGAATGAACGCACTTTTTCAGTTGTATGTTATTCCTTTCGGTACACCTCAAACTGCCCTAACAAGGTCATAGTGTATCGAGGAGCTCCGAAGCAAAGCAAGGTACTATGAAAAGACTGGCATCATACCCACCCTCGATGCATGTGCATCAGTCGTCAAGTCCGACAGCCTTGTTTCGGCCGATCTTCAAGACGCACTCCGCAGGGCTTTTGACAGACTCAAAGCTGATCACCAAGCCTCGCCAGACTGGCACCCGAACTCTAATGATATGGTACAGGATCTCGTGCATCCATCTATGTATCCTCTAGTGTACGGTCGTAGTCGTGTCTTCCAAGAAGAATGCGTCGGCCTCACAGATGCCATCGAGAAATGGGCTGGCAAAGGTGAAGTCATTCCAAAGGAGGTCGATGACTGGAACGAACGGCGAGACGGATACCGATACGGTGTTGGGTCAGGCGATGTTCCACCGAACTACTGGTCTTACACATACCAATGGTTGCCTGCTAATGCGTCCTTTCAAGAAAATGGCAGCGTCAAGTTTACAAGCTATATCAACAACCTGCATCCAAACAAGTATCCTGAAATCGTTAACACCATTGAAAAATTGGTCATGACATCTCTGCCCATGTGGGACCAATGTCTTGCACTTGCGGCTGGCTACGAGAAGAGAGATGGTGCTGGGCGCACCAAAACTCGGTCTGGAAAACCAAATAACCCAGAGTAAGCTAGGGCGCCAGACGATACTGATGCTTTACTTACCATTATGTGTTCACAGTGACTGTAACCCCGATAACTGGATTCCCAGCAACCTCGACGAGTGTGCTGATGTCGAGATTACCAAGAAAGAACTCAGAAAGCTACACTATGGGTATTTATCTGACGAAGAATCTCTTATCGAGGAAGAGGATGAGGAAGAGGAAGAGGACATAGACGAGGAAAACATCAAGGAGTACAAGTGGGAGCTGATCCGAAAACCAAGAATTCCGGAGCTCGAATTCGAGGACGTCGACTACGCACCAGAAGATGGCAAGCGGCTGATTGACCGTTTTCGCAACTCTGGGCTCCAGATAATTGTCAAAATGGCCTCCATTGAGCTCACGCCTGAGAAACCAGATTTTCCAGTCGGTGGCTGGCATGTCGAGGGCCAAATGAATGAGCACATCTGCGCGACCGCGCTCTACTATCTTGATAGTGAGAACATAACAGATAGTAGCCTTTCTTTCCGTATGCAAACTTCCGCATACACGAACTCTGAGAAAGGGTATAGTGTTGGACAAGACAGTTACCACTGGATGGAGCAGATATATGGCACTTCGCTGGGCGGGAATTCGCCGTGTCTTCAAAACTATGGTAGTGTTGACACGCGTCAGGGACGGTTGCTCGCGTTTCCTAATGTCTTGTGAGTACGAATCTTCTGCTTACCGATCATTTTCTAAGATATCTGGATAGTCAGCATCGTGTCTCGCCATTCAGGCTCACGGACCCAACCAAACCTGGCCACAGACGCTTCATTGCACTATGGCTAGTTGACCCAACAAAACGTATTATTTCAACCGCTAATGTTCCCCCTCAACAATGGAACTGGTATGTCGACTCGATTCTCGGGTCCAGCACCCGAGCTCAAGAAGAGGCGCTATCGAAGCTTCCAACTGAACTTGTTGCATTGCTGGCAGAGAAAGGCTTCAGCTCCGCCGAGACCAGCAAGGACGGGAAGTTGCCAACTGAACTTATGGAGATGGTGCGAGGTTATTTTGACGAGAGTAAGGAAGCACTGCCGATGAGTGTTGAGGAGGCGAGAGAGCATCGGGCGAGCTTGATGCGGGAGAGAAGCGCATTTCAGCGGACGTCTGAAAGTGGTTGGCAGCAGCACTCCTATAGCTTCTGTGAGCATTGATGTAACGCAATCCGCGTGGTCATGATGACTTTCTGTTTGGAGAGCACAAGACGGTCACGGATTGCAGAAAGAGAACTTGGAGAAAG